>VDFB02171120.1:0-64202 GCA_007258455.2 Sequoia sempervirens | reverse complement strand
TTTATTGTTTTTGAGAGAAATCAATTGAAATTCTAAATGATATTTTACTTAGACTTTATTTCTCAATTGATTTTAAAGAAATCAATTAGGATATGGATAAGAGATATGCATTGTATTTTTATGTTTTTTTAAGAAAATTAGTTATTGTAATGGGAGAAATAAGGTTGTGTTTTTTGTAAAAGATTTTCAAAAAAATCTTTAATTGCAAAAATAGGTCAAATTGAGAGAATATAAAATCTGCAGATCTTGTAAAGTGAGAATAAAGCAATTTTTTATGAATTGTTTTATTCCTTTGCTATTTTAAGCAGATTGAGGTTGTTTTTCTTCCTCGGTCGTATTTGATCTTCTTGATGGAGATAATGTGTTTTATCTGCTTTTAAAGCAAATTTGACCTATTTTTAGTAGTTTTTTAGTATGTACATGCAAAAAGTATGATTTTTCTGCTTTTGTGCAAACTTCTTGGGCAATTTTTGACACCTTTCCTGAAGCTTTTTCCTTGAGCTTGGATTAGGGTTTTGGAGATATATCTTGAGAAAAACTTAGTGTTTTTCTAGTTCAGATTCTAGTTTCTTTCTCTTACACATTTTTTAGCTTTTAAACTTCTTTGTACTCAGTTTTAGATTTTGGCATACTCCTTTAGTTGAATAAAGCAGCACTCCTATTCCTTAATTTTGTGTCGATTGCAGTTTTAGTTCCATGTTATATTGTGATTTCTACTTGCAAAATCCTTATTATGTCCTAGAATTGTAATTTTGGTGCAGAAAGTTCAAAGATACAGGTTGCATGTTGTGTTTAAACTTAAATCTTCATGCAAATCAATTTTGTGTTGAGTGTTCATGAGGAATTGTGAAAAACTATTGTTTTCTGAAAGTTGTTTGTGGGGGAAAAACCAGAGTCATCATTAAGTTGTAATCAAATTCTAAAAATCTTTTTTAAGTCATAGTTTCATTGTAGTCATCCTTCTAACTCTTTCCTTCGAGAATCATTTAAAATAAGATCCATCATTCGAAGAACCAACTCACTCTGGAGATTCTCTTTTTAGATAGATTGCCCACATTTGAAAAGAGTTTCCATGTTTCAATAGATAGTCTGATTTTTGCAAATCTGACAAAGGGTGCATATCTGATTGTCAACAATTACATAATTACTTGATATTCTATTTATAAAATAAATTACTTATTATTTTTTACTTATTAAAATACACAATCATTTACTATTTTATTTACTAAATTATTTAATTATTTCAATTATTCTATTTACTATTCTCTATATTTTTTATATTTCTTTTATTTTAAAAAATATAATAAATATCTTATATATAATTATTTTATTTACTAGCATACATATCCTTAAAAAAATCTATCTAAAAACTCCAAGAGATCCTTCTTGAGACATCTTTTTTTTTTTAAGATGTGATGTATAAATAGAATTCATCTTTCTCAAAACCCCTCTATCACTTTCCACACAAAAACTTCATAACTACTTATGTTAAATTAAAAAATTTAAACTTTAGCTTTGGCTCAACAACTCATACTGATCAACAATCAATGATTGAGGGAAAATATGGAGAGAAAATTTGCATATGGATATGTTTCATCTTTTTGTCATGGTATAATAGGAAATGAACGCATTTCCTTTATGAGCATTATTAAGTGGCTTCAAACATGTACTCAAGATTTTCCAAGTAGATTGAGTTGGCCCATAAGAGATGTCACTTAAGACAACACAATCATTTTGTATTTGTCACCACAGAGATAATTCCTATAAAGAACCACTAAAATAATTCACATATTAGTTGTTCGCCCAATGAGAATTGACCACCAATTTG
This sequence comes from Sequoia sempervirens, assembly GCA_007258455.2. Lineage (NCBI taxonomy): Eukaryota > Viridiplantae > Streptophyta > Pinopsida > Cupressales > Cupressaceae > Sequoia > Sequoia sempervirens. The sequence goes on along the minus strand of VDFB02171120.1, from coordinate 62,374 downwards.
ATATTCTTTGTTTCATCCACTACTATGAGCAAACATATTTTCCTTTTACTTTAGTTGTGCAAGCCAAATGAATATTGTGTGCACTAATGTCCACCTCATGCCAGGTGGAAAATGCATAATTCATTGTCGTAAGGGTGGACCCCTTAAAATTTGTGCACGTTATCCTTTTGACCAATATGAGTTAACTTGTGTTGCTACATGTTTGTCATATTCCACTTTTTACCACAACCTTGACTCACTAAGTCTTGAGCATAATCAACAACTCACATTGATCAATAGCTGATATATGGCAAGGGATAAAATGAGGGAAGTTATATGAGAGCACCTAGCTTTGGTTGTTCTTTCTTAGTGATGACACATAACAAAGAGGCCTTGCATAAATAAAACAAGACCACTATTCTTGTGACATACGATTGTGTGGCATTGCTTGGTTTGATGTTGCAAAGGTGAATGCCATACAATCTTCCACTTAAACATCCATTGGCCAACAAAATAAGAGATGCTGAACCAAGCGTCTCACCAAGCTACACATTCATGCATTGATCTTTGACAAATCATCTTAAGATGCAACTATACTGAATGGCTAATGGTGATCAAATAATAATATCAACAAGGGGAAAATGAAGAGTGAAGAAGTGGGGGGAAACCTTTTCATTTTTTCCATTGTGTAAATATGAAATGAACATATAGTGTTAATACCATGAAGTAGTCTTCGCTTCAAAACTTACCATATAAATAAGACATGCCCACCACACTTACCACCTAAAACTACATGATGCAAACCCACATAAATTAATTACACACTTTTCATCCATTGAAGTTACAACACATAAAATCAAGTGTTCATTAAAAGCAGCCTACACACCCTTTATCTCCATCACTTGATATGCTTAACAGCTTGTATAAATCAACTAAAGATAAACAACTAATGACCCAATGCAGAGTGACCATGGATACCTTGTGCCATTTCACTCTGATCATATAGCTTGGTTATTACAACGTATGCTCTACTTTAAACCCATGCTAAATAGAGAAATCAAGTCCACCAAACTTAGAAATATTTGACTGGTCTTTGCAATGCAGGTCCATGTAGATGTCTACACACCTAGTTTTGATTAATAGATGTGTCACAGTAAAGCTGCTTTTAGACCTTCCAAATGTTATAGCAGCTAATTTTTTAAGCACCCGTGAGATCCAACGGTGTATGTTGCTCACCACATGGTTAATAGTGTAGGGTGAAATGACCAAACCCCAAAGTGCATGTGTACATCCTCTGCCATTCACTGTGCAAACATGAATAATCAATTCATACTTTTTCTCATAAAGGAGAAGGATATTATTCAGCACAGAAAATGACTCAAGACAAAATTCAGCTACGTGATAATTTTGTCTCTTCCAATGTACTCCAAGGCCACGGAGATGATATATGATTCTTCCTTATCATGTCGGTAGTTTCCATTTAAAAGGACAAAAGATGGGAAGGAGTATGTGCATCTTGTGGGATCTGCTTTTTTTAGAGTTACAAACCCAAAAAAAACAGAAAATGAAAATTCTCAATGATCTTATCCAGTCACACCAGCATATCTACAAGTCATGAAATCTACGAGGTAGAACAAAATCTATTTGAAACACGGCAAGTCTCTAGAGTCTTCATCAAATAATAATTAATTAATTAAGAGGATTACAAAGATCTCTTAGTTGGAGAGCACTTTGGCTGGTCCATTCACAAGGATTTACAAAATGAATAAAATAATTAGTATGAAAAAAGACTCACTAGTGAAAAAATTGACACTATTAGTTGGCACAAGTCTTCAATTTTATTCAAAACCATAAATGTGGAGAGGAAGATGAATAGTCATATGAAAAACTTATAAACTTTATTACATTTTAAGACTTAAAATTTATTGGTGAAATCCTAAACTAACACCATGATTGAAAAATAGAAAAGAGGAAATGTTAGAGAGAAAGGTTAGAAAAAGAAAAAGAAATCCAAATTTGTTATCAATCCTCCTATACCTCATTATGCAAATGGATAGATTCAACTCAAAACCTATCTTCATTGAACCCATTACCTACAATCCAAATGTAAGATAATGCAACCTTCGAAGGAAAATTAGGAGCACAATTTTTAAGTGTGTTTATGTGACCACACAAAATACCTCACCATAAACAATGCATTGGTGATGTAAACATATGTTGAGCCCATCAACATTTAGTGAATTAAATGTATAAAATTATATAAAAGAAAAATAAATTTAGAGTTTAAAAATACGAAAACATGAAAACCTAGAAATGTAAGAGTTGGTATAGAATGCTCTATAACATGCAATATTTTGTTGAATATGTAGCCACCCAAGATATAGAACTTCAATAAAAGCACAAGAGAAATAAAATATGAGAGAATAATAATATTCTGTCAAATGATGCAAATGTACAATGTGTACATGAATATGATGGATTAGGATGATTAGAATGATTAAGAATACAAAGAGAAACCCTTTGTTATATAGACCTTGAAGTGAGACATAGGATTAAATAATATTATTAAATATGTCTTAATATAACAACTTAAGAAAAAAAGTGATAAGTGTTATCCCTTAGAAATGCACCCTATCCAAAGTTATGAAAACTGAGCTTTCTAGAGAAACATGGGAACCTTTCCAGGTTGTGGGTCGCCTAAAAATGGAAAAGAACCTTCGAAGAAGGCCGGCTTCCTTTGTGTTATCACCTAACTACTAATCTTTGTAAGGAAAATGGAGAAGGAGTGCATAAAAATAAAACTAAACCCTATGGTGATACACTGAACTAATAAGAGCAATGGAATACTTTGATTTACACTTGAAAATTGACAATGGACATAAGATTACTCATCAAATTTCTATAAGCTTTGCATTAATGTTTCACAAACAGGTTTGATTCACACACTTTTTCAAGAAAGGAAAATATTTTCACAGGTGAGAATCCATGTGTGATTATGTGAACACAGTTTGTGATTTGTATAATGCTACTTTTGCAAAGGCATGAAAACAAAAGATAAAGTTATAAGGGAATAGAAAAATTCACAAAATAACTTGATCATTAACCTGAAATGCTCAACACTTTGCAAGAATAAGATGGTAAATTGAATCATCAACAGTGACCAAGGTATACTCTGTATATTATGCTCTGAATGAGTTACAAAAGTGTGCTAATCTGAGAAAGGACTGCAAAAGTCACAAACTTCTGAAAAGCATAAGAAGAACTCTCTTTTTCAAATGAGGCAAAAATGCCATATATACAACCAAAAAACTTCCAGTGTCGGCCCCTCCTTTAGGGTTTTCTAAAAATATCAGCCTCCTGAAAGATCTTCCCCTAGATCTTTTTAATGAAGTTAATGCTGCATTAAACGTGCATCCCTAATGTCCATGTCGGTGAAGGGTCACTCCAAGAATGGCCTCCTTGATCTTTTGCAACAATTGCATTAACTTTTGGCCCCCGTGTCCACCCTCGAACTTCCATCTGAGCTGCTTTGAATGTTTCTAAGTGCTATCATAAATGTCGATCCACTCCTGCCAGTCGACATCCCAGTTGTCCTTGCGGTCTCATCCTTTCTGTTCTTCTCCTGTTCTATACCCTTCCGCAAGTTGACCTCTTCTAGAAACATCAAATTTTCCCATTAGGTCTCCACACCATTGCTTCACTGAGCTGCTCCATCGCTTTTGATCTCAGAGCAGATCCATGTTGCTTACATTCTGTTGATCTTCTTTTCAGGGGTAGTCAATCAGTTAAATGGACAATGAGTCACCTTTAGTTCTCTCTGATTGGGCGAACACACTCCACGTAAGATTCTCGGGTGGTCAAGGGTCCTTCAGACAAAATCGCATGTCGGTGAGACACTAATCGTGTCTCCCCGATGAGAACATACCTCATAGGACGGTCGGCATAGCTTGGGACTATCGACGGGACATCATATCGAGCTGCAGGAGTTATATCGATATTGCCATTTCATCGCCCAGACATCCGCATTCTGCAAGAGTTCTCACTGAAGTCTGCAGCAGACCCATCGCTATCGACAAGACAAACATCAGTCAAGAATACTTCATACCGAAGGCATAAACCTTCGACGAGACCCTATCGAGTCGGCAAGAAATTTCCCCGAGTTCAAAACATTACGCCGACGCTAACTCCCTCAGAAAGACACCATTGGGTCGGCAAGACCTTACATCGAGGCTATTTCATTTCACCGAGACCTCATCTTTCGGCGAGACATCATGTTGAACTCAAACCACGCAGCCAGGAGTCTTACCCATTCCAAATATCGATTCGGTGAGACCCTTTTGGGTCAGCAAGACCTCATGCCGAAGCCTTCATCTTTCAGCGAGCTCAAACCATTTTGGGGAGACCACCTTCGGTCGGTGAGACATTACACTGACTGAGCCTTCTGTCAGCGAATGCAACTTCTTTCGGCGAGACCTCGCCCTATCGGCCAGATGTTATAGCGAATCCCCTAATCCTTCGTTGATACTTCCTTTATTCGGCCAGACCTTATGCCGAATGTAAAAATTTATCCCTGATGACGGCCTTGTGAACAACTGTCGGGGGGACTTTCATCTGTCGGCAGGACATCATGGCAGGTTCCATTACTCACACCGAAGGTTTAAAACCATCAGTGAGACCATCACTTAGTCAGAGAGACATCATCCCGAAGCAAATCATTCCCCCCGACGCCACCCTGGTGAACAACTGTCGACAAGACATCTCAAGCGGAGAGAGATATAAAACTTTACAACAACTTAGATGTCTTGCCGACCATGAGGATTTCAAATGGGTATAACACACTACTAGTCAGCAAGACATTCAGCTGGTCTCAGCGACTTCTTCCTTGAGGAGTTTTATGCCAGATCCGAATGAGGCATGCTTTCTAACATACTTCCTTGAGAAATACATCGGGTGAATGTTTTAATCCTACACAACAATGTCCCCATTTGGCCTTCATGAACTCTTTAAACATAGATATCCCTGCCTGATTGAGCCCATAGGTGAAAATCAAGTAACAATAAGTATCCTATGTGTACCCTAATTAAACTTAAGCAACTACAGTAAATATGACCTAAGTGATGAACTAGTCAAATATAAAACCATGTTCACATTGAAACCCCCTCCCCCCTAACTAAGTGCAACATATGAAGAATGTACAAGATGAAAATATGTAAGGAAGGGTCCAACCTACTAGGACATGTTAGGTTCCCATATAAAAAATGATCTCTCATAAAAAAGAGAAAAGAAGAAAACCTAGATGCATAAAACTCCTCCCCAAAATAGAGAAAATACAAAATTATCTCAAAGAATAATGAGAAGAAAAAAACCCCATGAGAATAAAAATTCCCCCCATAAGAGAGAAGAAAAATAGGGACTATTGATCCCCCTTCAATGTAGAGTCCAATACAATGATAGTAGATGCTTGGAAATGAATGCTAAAGATGACATGATCCCATCAAAAAACATTCCTCCCCTTAGGAAGAAATAAAACCAAGAATGTATGGAAGATGTATTCCCATTCCTATAAGGAATTTATTAGCAAATAAAAAATCAAGATATGTGATGCCTATATACTTTTCTTAAGTGTCCCCATGTTGATGCCAAAATATTCCATAATTAAGTTAGGTGTTCTAGGCCACATTGATGAAGTTGAAAATCTAAAACCTTGTGGAAATGGATGTAGAACATAATCCAAATAAAAACACACCTCCTCTAAATTATGCTCAAAAGTGTTATCCACACTAATGTAGAACTATGACAAATGATGATGTAGAGAAGGATCAAGAGGGTTTAAAGATACCCTCACAACATCTAAATAAGATGATGTAACTCCATTGAAGCTAATATAAAAGAGGAGATGAATATCCTCAGTTGTTTCCTCCATTTCTATAAGATGGGACTCACAAAATAAACCTAAAATATATATCAAGTACTCATCCCAAGTAGCTATATCTAGAAGACCATGAATATCCTACTACACTGAATCATTATAATCCAGAGATGTAGTAACACTAGTTTAATTTGAAGAAATAGTAGATGGAGAATATGAAATGCCAACATATGTCTCTAGAACCTTAATTGATGAAAGAACACCAAGATTCAAATGTCCACTCTAGATGCCTAGGTGTGTACACATCAACCAAATGAAAATAGGAGAAAAATGTGAGAAGGTGTACACTTGAGATTGATGATTAACCTCCCTAACTACAACTATACCTTTGCTATGAAAATATTAAATAATGATAGAATTTGGTGTGAGCTCAACACTTTTCCTTGCTCCACCATGTGTGTTTTGATAGATAGAAGGGATATTGGTTGATAATGATGGAAAACAAAGAGAAGCAGTGTAGAGCTTCCCCTATGGTGAATTAATTGATGTATATAGCATACATACAACTTAATAGACCTACAAATCCAAAATTAAGTAGTTCATTGTTCTAGAGGTGCTTCATTAAATTGTCAACCAGGGAATAACAATCTTGAGATGATGTTGGCACTATATGTGCAACTGAGAAGATCCTAAACCCTCCTAATCTATCATGTCCCCTTTTTTAGGAAACCAACTAAGGGCGAAATCCAGGAATCCTACCACGTTTCATCATAGAACATCCTCCTAGCTTGCGAAAGGGAACAAGAGGTCAACAGAGATACCTATACACACTACCCATATCTCATAGGAATTAGGCCAAGGGGATGGAATTTCCTATCATCAAGAGGTCGCTAGTCCAAGCTCATTGTACCAGAGCATGATCGATTCTGGGAATTCCTCTTCATTCCACTATAGGGGAACATTATTGCTGGCGATTTGGAATATAGAATCTACAATGGACCCTACACATCATATCCAAATCTCATGAAAAATGGTTCACATATTAGAAATATATCGTTGACAGAAGATGACTATGTTGGACTCGCAACATCCAATTCCTTGGGCGTGATTGATGGGGCCCCTTCAAATCATGCGAAATCGAGCTTAGTCACTAGAAGGGAGGAAAGAACCAAGGAGTCTTACAAATAGATCTGCAAGATAATACGTTACCCAGTGAGGCATCACCAATGGCCTTAGGGATGACCTAATGTAACGTGTGAGAATTTAATTTTTGGGCTTTAGTGCCAATTTGGCTCAAGCCAACCTGCTCCTTTTGGGAGAGTGGTAGCATATAAATATAGGTAGGTAATTCTTGTAGAGGGTATGGATGATTATGACATTTTTCTTGTGAATTAAGACACTTGTGTTCTAATTACTTAGTGGATGAAAACCCATAGGAGTTTGTGATCTTTGGATGAAAACCTAGTGGTCACCAGGATCAAAGTATGAAACCCCTTTGGTTCTTGAGGGAATTATCATTTAGGGATTGCATATGAGCTTCAAGGAATTAGTAGGGAAGTCAGTATGATTGTTGTGGCATTTGTGTGCACCATTCTATATCAGTATTTGCATCATTTTTGAGTTGTAATTATCATTTCATATCTGTGGAAGTAATTTTGAATCTTTTTTTAATATATCAAGTGATCTTTTTGGTCTATGTTTCTACAATTCTGATTTAATTCACTAGTTCTATCTACATATTCCTATTTATCTTGATAAATATAGTTAAGGGACATTACAATGGTATCAAAGCATGATTCTACCAGCCTGTAGGGTTTTCTAATGATTGATGATTCCAAGTGATAGAGAAATTAGATACCTAAGGTGGGGGAAAAAGAAATCACTTGTGGCAAGTCTAGATTCTAAAGAAGAAATCATGTCTGAAGAAGGAAGGTAAAAATCAAAAGATGATGAGGAGAGAAATAAATTCTTTGCAACTGTAGATAAACTAGCAATGATTGTGGAACAAATATCGTCACAACAAAATAAGAAGTGTGTAAAAGATAATAGAGCAGAAGGAAGCACCTCTAGCTAGAAGAAATTAGTGCAAAACTCAAGGATAACTAAAGCCATCTTCCTACCAAATAATGAAGAAGAAGAAGCTACCCCTATTATCTCAACTGAGAGGTCCCCAATTCTAGTGGCTACAAAATGGTATGAGAGTTATGTCAAACAATATGATGCATTCAAAGAAATTATTCCATTTGAGAAATTTATAGAGATTCATGAAAAGGACCAAAGGAGGAGAGAAAAAGAGAAGAATGGAAGGGAACTCAAGAGAAAAAATCCATAAACTTTTGGCACCTACTTTTGATGGAAGTGAAAGAATCTTAGCTAGGGCTTGGTTGTAAAAATTGCAAACTTATTTCTCATACCCATGACCTTTTAAACCATCCTGGTGGAACGACAATGACTTTTGTGAATATCAAAAGACCAAGGGACATAAAACTATTGTGTTCTTTATACTTAAGAACATCATTCAAGATCTTATAGAGCAAGGAGATATAGTGCTTGAAAATCCCATTGGATCCTCTAACACTGATCACACTATATTCAAGGAACCTTTGCAAAATCATGGTCAAGGGAAAGCCTCTAGTTCAAGGTCTAATATTACCAAAGTTAATACCAATTATACTAATGTAGCCTATGAATACATAGTTAACCATATCCACTAGACGCATAATAATGTCTCGACCATAACTGTCAAGGGAAAGAGTCTTGTGTGTGTAGTTACTACACGTAGATCTAATGTGATTCTACAAGGAGTCACTTCCAAATCCCAAACACCTAATCAATATAACCTTTTGGATCACCTAGGAAAAATACATGCTCAAATATCTATTCTTGAGATACTACATATATACCCTACCCATAAGGCTATCTTGGATGATGTTCTACAAGATTATTCCACTCCCACATATCTAAATATTAATCAGTTTCAAACCATGGTAGGATATCTTTCCAGTACTCACCATGTCACTTTTATAGAGCATGATGTACCCTCAGACAAGCCTCAACATAATGATGCCCTCCATAGTGAAGCCTTTATTAATAAGCACAAAATCAAACAATTTTTAGTAGATGGTAGAGAGCTTCAATAGAAGAAGGGTTGAAAGAGAACAAGAAGAATTTTTTGTTGTAGGTTTGAAGGTGTGCTACAATAGCAAGAAGATTGGTGATTTCATGGTTTGATTGCAGCACTAAGTTCTAATGAAGATTGCGGGCTTAAGGAACTAGAATCGAGTGAAAGATGATAGCTTGTAGGAGACCATTCTACATTTGATATTTGTTGTTATATAGCAGATTTATTTTAGTTTTGTAATAGTTTTTCATTAGCCTATGTGGCTGAAAAATAATGTACTTCAGTTATGCTTTGTTGTTGTATCAATTCATGAGTTTTTGAATGAAAAACATGAAACCTTACTTGTAGATTTTTGGTGTTGATTTAAAAAATTTCTAAGTTGCATTTTCAGATTGTTGTGAGTATGTGGATGAGGGTTGTTTAATCTACATCAATGGTATTAGAGTTAGTGATCTCAAGTGTGTGGAAAAATCATTGAACGCAATGCAGCTTGCACTAGGACCTACGGGTAGAGAAGAGGAAGCGGTTGTGGAAAGCTCAAAAGGATTATTGTAGGTAGGAGAGAATCCTTGAGCAATTGAGAGCTAGAAAGCTATGAAGGAAAAGTCTTTGCAGATTATAGAGCATGTGATGTGAGTTGAGGAAATTGCAATAGTTGAGAGGATGGGAAGGGTCTTGATGAGACCCATAAAATTTTTATTTTGGGAACAATATTGGGAATAAGTGGAAAATAGGAAGTATTATAAAGAATTTGAAAAGCTCTAGGCTGAATTAAAAGTATTGAAAAGGAAGATTAAAGGGGAAGTGAGAGCGTGGGATGAGAGACATGGGAAGAAGAATGTTCTCATGAAAGAGGACATTGAAAAGAAGAGGGAAAAGAAAGAGTGTTGTAGCCCTTTGGTAAGGGTTGAATATGAAGAATATGTGGGGGCAGCCCACACAAATGTGGAAGATATAGAGGCACAAGTTGTAGTGATTATTGGACTAATCATCAACATCTCCCTTCAGATTTGTGACATGAAATAATCACCTCCTATGGATCCATTTATCTCTGGTGTTTGTATTAGGCATTAATAGGTCAATATTTTGGCACAATGGCAAACATGTTCCAACAAATGGTATTAGAGTTGTGGTCACGGGTTCGAATCGCCTCGAGTGACATTGAGGGCAGATTGTTGGACTAATCATCAACATCTCCCTTCGAATTCATGACATGGACTAACCACCTCCCGTGGATTCGTTTGTATCAGATGTTTATATTGGATGTTAACAAGTCAATCTTTTGGCACAATGACAAACATGTTCCAACAGTGATAGCATGTGGATGGAGTGCATTATGTGAATCGGATGAAGAAAGTTTGCATTAAAAAATTGTGAACATGGATGGTCCTAAATTTGAAAATCAGGTTGGTGAGGAAGAGGATGATCTCTTATTGAAAGAAGAGATGAGGATGTTGGATAGGTTATTTGAGAGGAAAATGTTGAATGAAGATGTAGATGGGAGAAGATAAATTCCATAATTTTTCCAACATTATCTTCCATGCATACAACAAAGAAGCAAATGTAGTAGATGATGGTCATTTGGAGGACATAAATACATGGGAGAAATTTGAACCTTGTGAAGATGCATACATGGAGGGTTTTGAGGATGAAGAAGATGATGTTGTATTAATGAAGAAGGATGAGGTAAATTTTGTTTTTGAGTTTAGAAATGATGATTATTTACCTTCTATAGAAGAGATTGCAATTGTAGAAGATGAAGTTGTAGTTGAAGATTGGTATGTGAATGTTGCATGTTTGAGTATAGAGGTTGTAGATGATGGTGCAAGAGGAACTTGGTGGAGGTGGTCAGGTTTTGGTGGTTTGAATCCCACAAGAGCAGAGAGGAGAATGTATGGTATTAGGAGGAGGAGGATGGTACATGGTGGATACAAGTCCATAAGAGGAGAGAGGAATGGAGTGAAAAGTTGGTAGAGGAGGAGGTTGCTTGTTCTAGCTAAGTTTTGGAAGAGGAGAAAGAAGAATCAATTGCAAGTACAAAATTTAGTGATGGAATTTATTGAGGATTGCTTGTAGTTTGAAAGGGTTGTACTACCACTCAACTCCATTTTTTGAGTCCATATTCACAATTTTTTTTCTACCCCAAGTGTCTGATGTAAGAGCATCTAGGGGTACTAGCAATCTTGCATCACCAAAAAATATTGATATTTAATTTTTTTTTATTTTGAAAAAGGGCTTAAGGCTTATGAAAATAAATATTTTTAATTTGCAACTTTGTAATTTTCCTTATGGAAAAATTGTAAATGTAATTTTGGAGGAATTATGCTCTGGTAAAAGTTTCAAAGGCATAAATAGGGAAATATTCTATTTGTGCATCCTATTTATAGGTAGGGGACACTTGGTGTGCATGTTCTTGCATGTTCAATTGCATGTTTTGCATACATTTGTATGTTGGGATCACTAGCTTTGCATGTTGTTGCACGTTCGTATTTGGAGTTATTAGATCTATCGAGAATCAATGGAGGTGTCATAGTTGACCAAATTTGATTGGCCATGGTTAAGGTGCCCATCTGAAGGCCATGTGAACATTGAGTAATTTTATTATTTTATGATTATTTCTCCAAATGGGGTGTGGGTTTTCCAATGAGGTGTTTTGCTTGTGGTTTTGGAAAACCATAGTGGTTTTTCTCATTCAGAAATCTATATATTCATGCCTTGTAATTTGGGAATATGTATTTAAAGTTTTTGTAAGTTGAGATGGGGATATGCTGCCAGATTGAAGATAGGATTTGAAGACTCCATTTTTCAATATTTCTATTTGCATAGAAGCCCATGTTTTTGGGAGCTAGTGAGCTCCACATTTTGGAAGATAGTGAGCTAGTGAAGTCCATGTGAAGGGAACTTGATAGCTTCAGTAGAAGAAGGGTTGAAAAGAGACCAAGAAGACATTTTTTTTGCAGGTTTGAAGGTGTGCTACAATGGCAAGAATATTCATGGTTTCATGGTTTTATTGCAGCATTGATTTCTAATGAAGATTGCAGGCTGAAGGAACTAGAATTGGGTGAAAGAGGATAGATTGTAGGATACCATTCTACATTTGATCTATGTTGTTATACAATAGATTTATTTCAGTTTTAAAAAAAAAAATCATCAGCCTATGTGGCTGTAAAATAATGTACTTCAATTATGCTTTGTTGTTGTATCAATTCATGGGATTTTGAATGAGAAACATGAGACCTTACTTGCAGATTTTGGTGTTGATTTAAACAATTTCTAAGTTACATTTTCATATTGATGTGAGTATGTGAATGAGGGTTGTTTAACCTACATCATTTTTTTTACTAATTCTTTTTATATTTATGTGTTATTTGTATTATATTTTTTTGTGTTCGTGATACATTATTTGTATTGAAAATTTAGAAATATTTATTATTTTTCTTTGTTTTAGTTTGTTAATAGTATTTTTTTCATGTATTGATTTAAAACTATGTATAGATATGTTAACCATGCATTAAAAAAATTAAATTCACTCACTACATGAGGCACTTGTATACCACTATATAGTGCCTATTCATACAATTATGCGTATGTATGTATGTATGTATGTATGTATGTATGTATGTATGTATGTATGTATATGTACATATGTATATATGTGTATGTTTATAGTAATATTTATTTTATTTATATTATGTAAGAAATATTAACCTCATATATATGAATAATATTAAATATCTATCTACACATTTATATAATTCAAGGGTTAATTATGTTTATAAAAAAAAAAAAATACGATGAATTTTGAAGTAACATTTATTTTATCTATACTTACATTATATATAAGAGTATATATAAGAAATATTAACCTCATATATATAAGAATAATGTTATTTATCTAGGAGCTACTCATGGAGAGTGTGGCTTGGAGTTGCGTCTAGACATTCTTTGGCATTACATGTTCTTGCATGCTTTTGTATGCCATTGCATGTGTCATTTCTAAATTCTCCTATATTTATTTTGTATATTTTCTTCCATTTATTGTTAGTGCATGAGATTTTTCATCATTTATAGTTGGTTCTAGTGGGGGTTCAGGTGGACCTTTTCCATTTTCATTTAAGGATGTAGCTCGAATGGATGATGATTCACCTTCTGGACATATTAATGTAGTTAATTTTTTTATGCAAGCTACACATGATACTAGTGCTACTCATAGAATATAAACTTTTTCCCATTTGAATGGATGTTTGCAAAAGAGGGAAGAACAACCTATTGTAGTTATTAACCCAAAAATCATTGTAGAGGATGTGCTTTATCTTTCAGAACATGATCTCATTTGTAATTTTATGGGTTTTAAAGCTACTTCGCCTTTCCTAGAAAATTGGATGCATACCTAATGGCAGTCTAAGGGAGATATGAAGGTTATCTTAGTTGCTAATGACTTTTTCTTTGTAGTATTCACTAGAATGGCAAACAAAAATAAGGCATTTGAAGGAGGGCCATATTTTCACAATCAAGGAAGATTATTTATTAAACCCTGGCATGTTGGATTTGACCCTTTGGAAGAGCTTCCATCTCAAGTTATAGTCTGGGTTCCTCTCCTTTGGCTACCTATGGAGTTTTGGAGATCTGATATTTTACACTCAATTATTGTAGTTCTTGGTAAGCCTCTTGGTCCTTCTCATCAAACACTTGAGAGAGGTTACTATTTATGCTCATATTTGTGTTGAGATTGATCTCAATAATCCTTTACCTGACTCATTAGTGTTGAAATAATGAAGAAGATTGTCATTAATGAGTTGTAATTGATGTCAACATTACATGATGGATGTTAAGAATGATTGTAGAAGAGTTATTTTGCAAGAGAGTTTGATCCACACACATAAATAGTCAAGTATTTTTGCTAAGTGTCTACACCGGCAGATTCAATATACAAAGTCCTCTGGTATTTTGGTTTTGCATTTATTTTCCCTTACAAATTTACTTTTGTGATTCTAATATGTTGTTTATGAATTTCAGTATCATCTTCATTCATAATTTCACTTGTTTTGGATAAGTTGTTTGCAAGTTGCAAGTAACAGAAGATCAACATATAATGTTTGCATAGGTTTTTGTGAAATGGCTATGAATTAATTGGTATGCACTCCTCTGTAGATTTAAGTTAGACCATGTGGTTTTGGGAGAATGTTAACATGTGTCAAAGAATTGTGTTTTCTAGATGGCATGAATTTTTTAGGTCCACGTGTCCCATGGTGATGATCAGTTGGAGTATTTTTCTTTTAGGTCCTATGCTCGACCGACCTAATGTATGTAAAGAGTTGTAGAGATTAAATATATGATGTGAATGTAAGAGGGAGATATTATAGGTCCATGTTGACCTATATTAAAAAAAATTGGCACAAAGGCATTTTGATTTAAATTAGGTGTCGACAAGGCACGTTTTGTATGATTTAGAGCTACATCTAATTAGGGCGATATAATTGATGTTTGGGATGGAATTTGATATGTATACAAGGTTGTTTTGAGTTTGAGTAGATTAATTTTGAGGATGTACATGATCCGAATGCAAGAAGTGATGTAAAATTTTGTAGAGTTGAGCGAATAAGTTGTGAAAGTTGAGAAGAGGTGTATGAATGTAAAGCAGAGCAAAGAAGTGTACCAAGTCAGTATTTTTGAGGTTCAAAGGAACCCAATCTAGCATATGATAGATGCACTTTATATCAATTCAAATCTTGGCTATGAAGCCACTTTCTTTCCATATTTCTTTTCTCTGTGAACAGTGAGTTCGCTTGGATAGTGAGTCCACCTAGCAATGAACCTTTCTATAATATCTTATAACTAGTTATAATATATTGTGAGTTAATCCTCACCGTGGTGTTTCCCTTTTTGGGTTTTCCACGTAAAAATCATGGTGTTCATGTGTTATGTGTGTTATGGGTGTTTCATGCTTTTATTTCTTATTGTATTTAGGTATGCTTTGGTAATTGGATGGTTAATGATTGGATGGTTTAATAGAATAATGATTCACCCCCCTCTCACTATTCCAAGTGTTCAACAATTGGTATCAAATCTTGGTTCCTTGGAAGAAGCTTCAACACTTTGGGAAGATCTTGAAGATTGAACATGTGGTTGATATAAAGTTTCCTATTCCTTCAGAAGAGACTCCTGCTATTGGATACACATAAGAATATTGCATGTTTGAAAAAGATGGCGAACTTAAAATTACTCTTGAAGATCTTGAAAAAATTGAAGATGAAAACAAAGATCTGAAGGAAAATACTAAAGAAGCAAATGACTACATCAAAAAATTGAGAGAGAAAATCAAGAAGTTTAGAGAAAGGCATAAGGAGGTCAATAAACAATTGAAACAAGCAATTGAGAACATCACTAGACTGAAAGTGAAAGTGAAAGAAAATAAAACAATTGAGGAATGTCTAAATGCAATGGTGAAAATCAAAACTGATGAATGCACAAGGCTTGAACAAGAAGTGGTAAAATTGAGATCAGATCTAGAGAAAGCATGAAGTCATGAGGATAAATTCAAGACAAGTTCTACAATGCTTGATGAGTTGATTGTAGGTCAGAAAGAATCTAAAGACAAAGGTGGTTTGGGACTTGAAAAAGGAGAAAGTTCAAAACCATATTAGACACCTAATACACAAAAGATCAATGAACCAGATAAGATGGAAGACAAGAAGAACAATGGCAAGATTCAAAATCAAAGAAAAAATGATAGAAGATCTTTCGTTAGATAACCAAATGCTCAAAGGTATCCATATTTTAATGGAATTTTTTATTCTTGCAATAAATTTGGACATAGAGCAATGGAATGTAGTAGCATAGTGAATTAGAATGTTTCATCTTTTACTGGCGATGCTTTACATGCAAGAAGTTTGGACATAGAGAAAATGAATGCAAAAGGCAAATGATGGATCTATATAACAATGGTAGAATGATTCAACCTTTCAATGGTTATTGTTATACATGTTATAGATTTGGACACAAGGCTAATCAATGCAGATCTAGGATAAATAGAAGGAATGTTGTTCAAAAGAATGTTGTATGTCACAATTGCAATAAACCTAGACATACTGTTAAATTTTGCAGAAGCATAAATATAAGGAAGGATGATCCAATAAAAAGGAATGAACCAGTTAAAAAGATTGATCAAGTAGAAGTAAATAAGTAAATGGAAAATATTTGGAGAAAGAAAGAGGAGACTAAGAACAAGGAAGAATCAAAGACTACAAATGAATCTATACCACTCTCTAGTGCAGATGTTTCCTCTGGCAATTGAACCTAGGCATTGGCTTAGGGGGGACAATAATAGATAATAAAATAACCCCTAGCCTATATAAGGTTCCATGGCTTGGCACAAAGATATGTGATGGAGAAGGATATAAATCATCTTTTGGAGAAGACTTTGGAAGAAAATATGCAATTGTAAAGATTTGCAGAGTGTTTTAGGGTTTACTGTTGCATAGAGAAGGGTTTTACTAGCTTTATTGTTTGGCGCATTAAATGTGAATTAGGGTAGAATCGAAGGATTATATGTACCTACACTTAGTCAACTTCATTCACTTTTTATGCATTTGGAGTGAGTAGAGCATGTTGAAGCAAATTCAAGAGTTCAAAGGTGATTTGTGAAGCAGAGCATCCAAACCCTAGTTCTGGTTGAGCAAGAAAAAGGTATTTATCATTCTCTAAAGCTGAAATATTTTTTTTCAAAGCATTTGAATTCAATAGAAATGGCTACATCTATAGTAGTGAATGTGAATGAGAAGCCCCAACCAAAATTTAAGAAATGTCCCATGAAAGTTTTTGAGAATGACCCGCTCAAAGCTTTTTTGAGCATTCCATATAGGGTTATTCCTACATAAGACATTAGGGATTACATCCACAAGAAAATGGAAGAGTATAACCACACAATATTTACAGACCTGTGGAATAACTAGCTAATTGGAGATGATTACAAAATTAAGCCAGTGTATGAAAACCTAGTGAAGAAGAAACTAGACATCTGGCAATGGTTTCCATGCTTCATTTATGATGATAAAACTAAGTACATGAGAATGGCATTGAGCAGAGTGCATGAATATGATTTTTTTAGTAGCTAATATTTGCCAATTGGCTAATAGTTGAGATTTGGGAACCCAAAATTGGCTAATAGTTCAAGCTATAACGTGACTTGAATAGCCACATTTTTACAAGATTTTATTATAGTCTTATTTAAATCGCCAATGAATTTATTTTATTAAAAAAAATTACTCAAAAATCTGCCATAATACTCGATACATGATTAGATTAGATTTTCCTTTATTTTATAAATTATACTAGAAATCTATAATAATTCGTCAATAGTATATTATAATTATTAGTTTCATTAGGACCATATTTCTAATCTTTAGTTTCCACCATTGATTTATAATATAATCTAATGGCCCTTGTTATGTTCCATGAGGTAAAATGTACCCACAATCTATAATGCTCATGGGGCCCACAATTTCAGGTCTCATGAGCATTATAGATAGTGGTACATTTTACCTCGCAGAGTACAACGAGGTTCTTTAGATCAATCATCTAAAATAAATTTTGAGCTCCATGAGAATTACAAATTGTGGGCATATTTTACCTTGTAGAATACAATGAGGGCCATTATATTATATTTTAGAACAATGGTGGAAGGTCTACCCCTTAAATCCATCAATAATTTCCAGTCTCGGGCCCCTACTTTTCCATGAGAATTATTTTTATATTGGACGGATTCGCCATCATAATTAATTCATTTTCTTATTATTTTTCAATATTCGCCAAAATTTTCTATAAAATTTTAGTGATGTAAAAAAAATTGCCAATAAAATTAATATTTTGTTTGAAAAAAGAAAAAAATTTCCAATAGAAATTAATATTTTTTCCTAAAAAAAATGAAAGATTCGCCAGGATTTTATATCATTTTTTGAGGGGGTTTTCTTAAAGTTATCGTTGGTGCATGGGAAATGTAACGCTCAAAAATTGATGTTCACTTAGCCACACAATTTACCAAACTTAATACATTCCAAGGATAATAAAAGTAAAAGATACACTTTCCATAGTTGCTCAAAAGGAAAATTCAGAATATATTTCCATTCCATGTATGCAGATCAAATAAATTTAATTAACAAGGAGGATCATTGCAATGATACATACATGATTATCATTCGCATATCAATAAGATTCCATAAATTTGCTCAAGTTTTCAATTACATCACTAACTTTCAGTCAGTACATCTATTCCAATGTTACATCAAATCTTTCTTTTCAATACATCTATTTCAATGTTACAATACTGAATTACAAATAAAATCACATTTGCAAGTGGGTTTTTCAAGCCATTCAAAATAATACATGAATACATTTATAACATTTAAATCTCTGAACCTCAACCACCGTGACACCACTGGTCTTCTTGCAAGCTGGGGCCAAGAGTGTGATTAAGGCGCCTTTTCTGCCCAACCACGAAGTGCAACACTTCCCCGGGTTTCTTCCTAACTCGAAGATATCCCCAGCCCTACACGAGGAGCCTAAAAACCTGAAACAACAACGCAGGAGGGAACTCTCGATGCAATCCTGATGCCTATATGCATTCCTAACATGAGAATCACATATTTCTTGCAAATAGGAGGTGGCAGAGACCTATATTCATTTAGTTCTAGGCTTTTAATTCTATCTATTCCAATGGTGCAAGTGTTTGGCCAAGCATAAATAAAATAAATGATAGTTTTAGAAAAGGTAAAACTATCATCTCTGTGGGTCCACCTTCGGAATCCTATCCCAAAAGTTTCTCAAAATACAGTAAATAATGCATTTTTCCATCTAATTTCACATTCAATTTTACACATTTCTAATTTCAAAGAAATTTCATCATTTTCCAAGGTTTTTACAAAGTTTGTCAAAATAGCTTTCATGCATGCATTCCGTAAATAAAGTTTTCTTGTACAATTTCAAGTGAGTTTACCATGCAAAATAAATTTAGTTCCAATCCTATTTTCTAAATTAGTTTTTATCACAGTAAAAAGTTTTAATAGTTTTAGCAAAACGAAGTCTACTCTTATCAGAAAATTCTCTGATTTTGAAAATGTTTTCGATAATCTACATTTTCTATAAAGTTTCAAATTCGGCTTTAAACATATTCTTATGTGTGTTCACTAAGTTCAAATATGATATATGATGTTTCTCACAATGCACCAATATTCAGAAAAGAATAAACAATTTGAGAAAAAGATAAACAAAGTAGATAACCAAATTTGTATACAAAAACAAGTTTTCTATTTGACACAAAAAGTTTGCTATTTAACACAGAGTTATTTGTATGAATTTATTATATTTTCCTGAGTTTCAATTTGAAATATAAGAGTTTATCATACAAATTCGCTTATACATTTGTTGTGTTTGTATGTGTTTATATACAAATATAATATTTACATGTATATACACAGGCATAATAGACTTATACGGATAAAACATAAGGTAACTTGAATACAATGTTGTGTTTTGTTGTTTATAAACAATGACAAGAAGTTGTGTTTTATGTTGCTAACAGTGGTATTTATGCCAAGTATATAAATATATACCTGTGTGTATATGACCATACATATATCTATATTTATATATATATATAATTTATCATATACATTTTCTGTGTAATTTCACTGGCAGAGAGATGCATTTTCTGTGGAAAAATAGAGTTTCAAATGTCAATATGAAAGTATATATATATATATATTGTTATTTATATTTAAATGCTTTGCATTCACCAGACAGTGTTGGGTGCACAACAACTTTCGAATACAACACTCAAAATATAAACAAAAGTATATTGTTCTATGCGAAGTTAAAGGCAGACGCCTCCCCCACAAGGGAAGGCGCTGCCTGTGGAGGGCGTTGCCCTCTCACAGGGCCGCCCCTTCCATTGTGGAGGGGGATGGGAATTTATTCCCTGACATTTCTTTTAAAAGAAAAAATAAACAAATATAGTTTTCCTAAATTCGCTTGTTCAGCCGACCAAGCAACAGTTCAAAGTCTTTAAAAATTCAATATATATATTGTGTGTATATATATATATATATATGATTGCACACAGAAAATAGAGATGGGTGTATATATATATATATTTGTTCAGAATTTCATAATAAAAGATTTAGCATTCAAAATGAAATATATAAACCACAGTAGCGTAGGGAGAAGAACCCCAATCTGAAAGAAGTGAAATTGTGCAAATTCTTCCAATGCAGTCAAAGAATGAAATATTTCTCATATTTTTTACAGTTTTTTACAAACAATTCAAACACTTTACATTCAAATTCTTCAGAAGTATTTTCATATTTCAACAAGATTTGTGAAAAAGAATGGAAAACCTGTAAATTACGCTTCCAGCTGGAGATTGAAGATGCTCTTCAATCAACTTCTACTTTTTTCCTCTTTTCAATCTGGTTTCTCTTTGAAAGCTTCTTCTTCTTCCTTCTTTCCTAATGCTTTTCTAGCTCTCTATCTTTCCACTATCTACCCAACATTAATTTTCAACATACTACTCTAAAAGATTCAACATTTGCTTGGCAGCCATTAGAGCAAATTGCAGAGCTTTTTTTCAATATTATTTTCAAGAACCGTTACCTTCTCGGGAACTCACTTCCCTTTTAAAATTGTTTTTTCCATTTTCAATTCTCTACCCTAATCTTGAAATGTATTTTAAAATTAATAATAATTTTCAATTTACTTGCATGTAAATCCTATTTCAAAAATATTTACTCAACAATAAAAATAAATATCTTATAACTTAATGTTTAACTATTAAACTCAAAGTTTAACTCAAAATAAAAGAAGAGTAGTTCATGCATAAGCGTAATATAAATTTAATTCTCTATTTTATCATACTTTCATTTCATCATTCATTTAATTTACTATTTATTATTTAATTTGCAATAATTTTAAAGCAAAAACACCAAAATTGACATTCCTAAATGCAGTCTATATGAAACTAAGTGTGTGTGTGTAATCGAGAGGTCTTCTTGCTTTGTCCTGTCAAGAAGCTAATCACCTCTCCTTAATCACACCCTTGGTCTTCGACTTCCTGCAACTCAAGTGCACTCAGGCACACAACAATAATTGAATTAGTATCACATTAAGATATAAATAAAACAATGCATTGCATTAATTAAAATGCTTCTACTCTCTTTTGCTTCATTTTCAAAATAAAACGCATTCAATACTTCTCAAATTTTCATAATTTAAATAAACACTCACATTTATCTCCACACCAAAACACCATCATATTAATTATTATTCTACCAGGCACAATAAAACATGTAACAAATCCACACAAAGCCAAAAGTAACCTGCATCAGGATTGAGACGTGACATCCTTCCCCACTAGGAAGAGACATCATCTTGATGTCTTATTGCAAAGCCACAAAACAAAACTGAAGCATCAGTGTATCATAAGTCTCTAAAAACAAGAAAAGAAAAATATGATATGATCTCAAATGAGGAAAAGCTCTATCAATGTCCTCAGCATTCTTCCAAGTGGCATTATCCTCTGAGTATTGGTCCCACTGGACCCTATACTGCATAATGTCCCTGTTCCACAACTTAACGTTGCGCTCTTCTAGTATCCTGATGAGCTCCACCTGCAACGCACGCTAGTCAAGAATATGAGCTACATCTAGATGGTAGGGCTTAAGCACCGAGACATGAAAAACATTATGGATCCGAGATAGAGCTGGTGGAAAAGTAAGCTTGTAAGCAACCGGATTAATCACCTCCAAGACATCAAAAGGCCCAACAAACCTAGGGGCAAGCTTTGAGTTCTTGCCGAAAGAGATTGAACTCTTATGCGGCCGAACTCTCAAAAAGACGTTATCTCCTACAATGAATTGTCTGAAATTTTTGTTCTTATCTGCAAGACTCTTCTGTCGATCTGAAGCTTGCTTAAGCTTTTCTTTGATAAGCTTCATTTGGTCTTCCATTTCCCTCAACATTTTAGGACCAATCACAATCCTGTCCTCAACCCTGTCCCAACTAATGGGTGTTCGGCATTTTCATCCATAGAGAGCCTCGAATGGTGCCATACCCAAAGAGGCGTGGTAGGAGTTGTTGTAATAAAACTCCACCAAAGGTATATACTCCTCCCATTTGTGTTGCTGCTTCATACAATACATTCGGAGGAGATCCTCCACAATCTGATTCACCCTCTCAGTCTGGCCATCGGTCTGAGGATGATATGCTGAACTGAAATTCAATTTAGTTCCCAGGGAAGAATTTAGAGTAGTCCAAAATCTGGAAGTCATTCGAGTGTCACAATCTGAAATGATCACCTTTGGCACTCCATGCAATCGGAAGATTTCCTAAACAAATTTCCTCGCCAAAACCATTGAACCATCCTTGAGGTTCCCAGGAATGAAATGGGCTACCTTAGTTAATTTATCCACCACAACTAGGATGGTATCATGTCGATTCCTAGACATAGGAAATCCCTGAATAAAATCCATAGTTATCACCTACCACTTATATTCTGGCACCCTATGAGGATATAAAAGTCCTGTCGGATGGACATGCTCAGCCTTAACTCACTGGCATTCCAAACATCGAGCTATAAATGCAATAACATCTCTTTTGAGTCGTGGCAAAAAATATAGAGGCTTGAGTCCCTCAACCATTTTAGTCACACCAGGATGTCCTGAGTATGGCACATTATGGAATTCCTCTAGCACCAACTCTCTCAACCCTGCAGAGTTTGAAATATATATACGACCCTGGAACCTCAAGAGTCCATCAAACTCAAGTACATATCCTGCAAATCTGTGATTTGAAGGATCCTGCTCTAGGGCTTGTTTCACCCTTTCACACTGCTCATTCCCAGGTAAAGCCTGAACCACCTGTTCTCTAAAACTAGATTTTATGGTAACCATGGCTGCTAAATGTCTCCTCCTACTTAAGGCATCTGCTACCCTATTTTCCTTCCCTTTAATGTACTCAATGCCAAAGTCATATTCACTCAGAAATTCCAACCATCGCCTCTAATGAGCATTTAGGTTGGGTTGAGTAAAGATGTACTGTAATCCAACATGATCAGTTTTCAATTCAAAGGGCTTACCCAAGAGATAGTTCCTCCACATCTAAAGGGCATGAACTATGGCTGCCAACTCTAAATCATGTGATGCGTAATTTAACTCATGTTGCTTCAACTTCCTTGATTCATAAGCCACCACTTGTCCTTCTTGCATGAGAATAGCTCCTACCCCTTCTCCTGATGCATTAGTAATCACAGTAAAATGACCATTCGGGTCAAGCACAACTAGAATAGGTGCAGAAGTGAGCTTCTCTTTTAGCAACTAAAAAGCTTCCTTACACTTGTCACTCCACTCAAATTTCTTTCCCTTCTTCTGGAGTGCGGTAATGGGTGCTGCTATTGTCGAGAACCCTTGCACAAATCCCCTATAATACCTTGCAAGTCCCATAAAGCTTCAAACTTCTGAAACATTCTGTGGTGCTGGCCAATCTAAGATTTCCTTAATCTTATTTGGGTCCACGGCTATCCCTTTTGCTGAAATAATGTGTCCCAAATAATGTACCTCAAATCGGAAAAAGGTACATTTGGACATTTTCCCATATAACTTATGTTCCCTCAACCTCTGCAATACTATCCTCAAATGCTTCTCATGCTCTTCCTCTAACTTGGAATATATCAAGATGTCATCAAGGAAGATTAACACAAAGTTATCTAAGCAGTCCCAAAAAACACTGTTCATTAGATTCATGAAAGTTGCAGGGGCATTGGTTAGCCCGAACGGTAGCACTGTGAATTCGTAGTGCCCGTACCTTGTCTTGAATGTAGTCTTGTGAATATCTTCATCCTTTAGCCTCAATTGATGATACCCCAATCTCAGATCTATTTTAGAGAATACCTTGGCATCTTTTAGCTGGTCAAACAAATCATCAATACGGGGAAGCATGTATTTATTCTTGATAGTAACCTTGTTAAGCATCCTGTAATCTATGCATAACCTCAAGGTCCCATCCTTCTTCTTCACAAATATAACAGGAGCTCCCCAAGGCAACACACTCAGTCTAATGAAACCTTGTTTCAACAATTCCTCTAATTGGGCTTTTAGCTCATATAACTCTGTTGTGTTCATCCTATAGGGGACTTTAGATTGAGGTTCCGCACCCAGTATCAAATCAATTGAGAAATCAAATACACGCTTAGGCAGTAGCTCAGTTAGCTCTTTATGGAAAACATCCACAAATTATTTTAGAATAGGATGATCATTAACTGAGGATTTTGTCTCATCAAGGTCCTTGACCTTTATTGCATAAATAGTGCATCCCTTTCGACTTGCCTTCTTTAATTGCATGGCTGAAAATTGCCTAAGTTCCAGAGGCCTTTTTACACCACTAATCTCCACATGATTACCTTGATCATCAAGACACCTTATTGTTTTATCTTCACAATCCACAAGGGCCTTATGTTCAGAAAGCCAATTTATCCCTAAAATCACATCATAAGATCCCAATGGTGCTACATACAAATTAACTTTTGTTTTAAGACTAGGGAGTTCAAGTTCACTACAAAACAGGCATTGCTCTGCCTTCCTCTCTACCCGGTTTCCATACTGAACTTTCCATGAATTTTCCATATAGCTCGGTTTAACTGATAATTTAGATATAACACGAGGATCCACAAAACTATCAGTGGCACCAGTATCAATCAAAATAGAAACAGGAGTTCCAAAAAGTTTACCTGATAGCTGAATAGTAGTGGATTGATAATCTGCTTGGCGATTGTCAACTGTCGCATGGATATGATGTTGATTCATGTTATTTTGCCTGTTAACCCTCTAAGGGCACACACTAGCGTAATGCTCACCACCACAAGTATAACAATCCCCACGAGGTGCTTTAGGCCTGTCAGAAAAATCCCTCCTAATATTGTCATTCTTCTTATTGAAATTAGCCCTCTTATTGTTATTCTGGTTTCCATCATTACGGTTCTGAGGACTACCACCCCTTTTCAAATTTCTGATCTGCCTGTTATTATTCCCCTGGCTGCCCTGATTACTCTTATTGCCTTGGTTATTGTTTCCTTGGCGATTTCCTTAGAACTTCTTATTGCCATACTTGGCTTCCCTGCTTTTCTTATAGTTTGCAACTTGCTTCATTTTATGTTCCTGCAAAAGTGCCAATTCAAAGGCTTCATCCATGGTAGTTGGTCTATGCATATCCACCTCATTTCTAATTTGAGGCCTAAGCCCCAAAATGAATTTCTGAATTTGAAACCTCTCATCATGCTAGTACTGAGGTACGTACTTAAGCAATTGAGAGAATTTTTCCCAATACTATATCACTGCCATTCCTCCCTGATTGAGCACCTGGAATTCTGTCATTTTCATATCAAAATAAGACTATCAAAGCCACCTCTTCCTAAAAATATACAAAAATTGTTCCCATGTTACCTTGCCAGGCAAAAATTGTTTATCATCCCTTTCATTCTCCCACCATGTAGCAGCTTCACCAGTGAGCTCGTAGGATCCCCATTCTGCCTTAGTTTCCTCAAATAGGTTATGAAGAGAAAATTACCTTTCCATTTAAATTATCCATGCTTCTGCCCCATCACCAAAAGATTTACCATCGAACTTGGGTGGCACCACCTTCTTGAGGTCCTTACCCAGTTCCTCAACTACCTTAGTTAGCTTACTTTGATTCTTTTCAGTCAAAGGGGTTTTCTCTGTTTGGTTCATTCCTGATGTTTTCACTCTCACCAGGTTCAGACCTTGTTGGCCCAATTTGTCTTTCTTGTTCAAGGTTATCAATCTTGGCCTCTTTCCTACTTAATATGGCCAAAATCTTATCCAACTTATCATTGGGATCACCACAGGAGCCTCCTGCCCGTTCCCTCTGATAATACCTACCCTCCATTAGGGTTACCCTGGTAAAACATAACATCAAGCGTAATTAGGCATAGGTCCTAGAGTTGAACCTTGCTGCTCTAATACCAAAATGTAATGCTCAAAAATTGATGTTCATTTAGCCACACAATTTACCAAACTTAATACATTCCAAGGATAATAAAAGTAAAAGATACACTTTCCATAGTTGCTCAAAAGGAAAATTCAGAATATATTTCCATTCCATGTATGCAGATCAAATAAATTTAATTAACAAGGATCATTGCAATGATACATATATGATTTCCATTCGCATATCAATAAGATTCCATAAATTTGCTCAAGTTTTCAATTACATCACTAACTTTCAGTCAGTACATCTATTCCAATGTTACATCAAATCTTTCTTTTCAATACATCTATTTCAATGTTACAATACTGAATTACAAATAAAATTACATTTGCAAGTGGGCTTTTCAAGCCATTCCAAATAATACATGAATACATTTATAACATTTAAATCTCTGAACCTCAACCACCGTGACACCATTGGTCTTCTTGCGAGCTGGGGCCAAGAGTGTGATTAAGGCGCCTTTTCCACCCAACCATGAAGTGCAACACTTCCCCAGGTTTCTTCCTAACTCGAAGAAATCCCTGACCTTCCACGAGGAGCCTAGCAACTTGAAACAACAACGTAGGAGGGAACTCTCGATGCAAGCCTGATGCCTATATGCATTCCTAATATGAGAATCACATATTTCTTGCAAAAAGGAGGTGGCAGAGACCTATATTCATTTAGTTCTAGGCTTTTAATTCTATCTATTTCAATGGTGCAAGTGCTTGGCCAAGCATAAATAAAATAAATGATAGTTTTAGAAAAGGTAAAACTATCGTCTCTGTGGGTCCACCTTTGGCATCCTGTCCTGAAATTTTCTCAAAATACAGTAAATAATGCATTTTTCCATCTAATTTCACATTCGATTTTACACATTTCTAATTTCAAAGAAATTTCATCATTTTCCAAGGCTTTTACAAAGTTTGTCAAAATAGCTTTCATGCATGTATTTCGTAAATAAAGTTTTCTTGTACAATTTCAAGTGAGTTTACCATGCAAAATAAATTCAGTTCCAATCCTATTTTCTAAATTAGTTTTGATCACAGTAAAAAGTTTTAATAGTTTCAGCAAAAAGAAGTCTACTCTTATCAGAAAATTCTCTGATTTTGAAAATGTTTTCGATAATCTACATTTGCTATAAAGTTTTGAATTCAGCTTTAAACATAGTCTTATGTGTGTTCACTAAGTTCAAATATGATGTTTCTCATAATGCACCGATATTTAGAAAAGAATAAACAGTTTGAGAAAAAGATAAACAAAGTAGATAACCAGATTTGTATACAAAAACAAGTTTTCTATTTAACACAGAGTTATTTGTATGAATCTATTCTACTTTCCTGAGTTTCAATTTGAAATATAAGAGTTTATCATACAAATTCGCTTATACATTTGTTGTGTTTGTATGTGTTTATATACGAATATAATATTTACATGTATATACACAGGCATAATAGACTTATACGGATAACACATAAGGGAACTTGAATACAATGCTGTGTTTTGTTGTTTATAAACAATGACAAGAAGTTGTGTTTTTTGTTGCTAACAGTGGTATTTATGCCAAGTATATAAATATATACCTGTGTGTATATGACCATCCATATATCTATATTTATATATATATATATATATAATTTATCATATACATTTTTTGTGTAATTTCACTGGCAAAGAGATGCATTTTTTGTGGAAAAATAGAGTTTCAAATGTCAATATGAAAGTATATATAAATATATATATATATATATATTGTTATTTATATTTAAATGCTTTGCATTCCCCAGACAACGTTGGGCGCACAACTTTCGAATACAACACTCAAAATATAAACAAAAGTATATTGTTATATGCGAAGTTAAAGGTGGACGCCTCCCCCACAAGGGAAGGCACTTCCTGTGGAGGGCGTTGCCCTCTCAAAGCACTGCCCCTTCCATTGTGGAGGGGGTTGGGAATTTATTCCCTGACATTTCTTTTAAAAGAAACAATAAACAAATACAGTTTTCCTAAATTCGCTTGTTCAGCCGACCAAGCAACAATTCAGAGTCTTTAAAAATTCAATATATATATTGTGTATATATATATATATATGATTGCACACAGAAAATATAGATGGGTGTATATATATATATATTTGTTCAGAATTTCAGAATAAAAGATTTAGCATTCAAAATGAAATATATAAACCACAGTAGCGTAGGGAGAAGAACCCCAATCTGAAAGAAGTGAAATTGTGCAAATTCTTCCAATGCAGTCAAAGAATGAAATATTTCTCATATTTTTACAGTTTTTTACAAACAATTCAAACACTTTACATTCAAATTCTTCAGAAGTATTTTCATATTTCAACAAGATTTGTGAAAAAGAATGGAAAACCTGTAAATTACGCTTCCAGCTGGAGATTGAAGATGCTCTTCAATCAACTTCTACTTTTTTCCTCTTTTCAATCTGGTTTCTCTTTGAAAGCTTCTTCTTCTTCCTTCTTTCCTAATGCTTTTCCAGCTCTCTATCTTTCCACTATCTACCCAACATTAATTTTCAACATACTATTCTAAAAGATTCAACATTTGCTTGGCAGCCATTAGAGCAAATTGCAGAGCTTTTTTCAATATTATTTTCAAGAACCGTTACCTTCTCGGGAACTCACTTCCCTTTTAAAATTGTTTTTTCCATTTTCAATTCTCTACCCTAATCTTGAAATGTATTTTAAAATTAATAATAATTTTCAATTTACTTGCATGTAAATCCTATTTCAAAAATATTTACTCAACAATAAAAATAAATATCTTATAACTTAATGTTTAACTATTAAACTCAAAGTTTAACTCAAAATAAAAGAAGAGTAGTTCATGCATAAGCGTAATATAAATTTAATTCTCTATTTTATCATACTTTCATTTCATCATTCATTTAATTTACTATTTATTATTTAATTTGCAATAATTTTAAAGCAAAAACACCAAAATTGACATTCCTAAATGCAGTCTATATGAAAATAGTTGCTTGTGTGTAATCAAGAGGTCTTCCTACTTTGTTTTGTCAAGAAGCTAATCACCTCTCCTTAATCACACCCTTGGTCTTCGACTTCCTGCAACTCAAGTGCACTCAGGCACACAACAATAATTGAATTACTATCACATTAAGATATAAATAAAACAATGCATTGCATTAATTAAAATGCTTCTACTCTATTTTGCTTCATTTTCAAAATAAAACACATTCAATACTTCTCAAATTTTCATAATTTAAATAAACACTCACATTTATCTCCATACCAAAACACCAGCATATTAATTATTATTCTACCAGGCACAATAAAACATGTAACAAATCCACACAAAGCCAAAAGTAACCTACATCAGGATTGAGACATGACAGAAAATTCATATGGACTGACATGTCTGGTTTAATATCCAAGGAAGTCATAAGGGATGTTACCAAACTTTATGCCACCAGACCTATACCGGTTATTGGTGAAGAACAAGGATGTGATGGAACTAACTAGAGCTACATTTGATCAAAGAGCTCTCACTGTGAACACTATCTGGAATCCTACAATAAGATATGTGTGATCGATGACATAGTATAGGTTAACTACACTTGATCCATGAGTATTTGAAGCATATTTAAGCCACTAAGCACCAATCCCAATAAGATCATTCAATTTAAACAAAGAGAAGAAGTCATTAAAACTATCATTCTAAACATGAAAACTTGATAAAAATCTACTCTAAGACATTGAAACTTATCCTATTGGGGGAGTGGTGTCATATTGATGTGGAATGGCGACCCTTTCCCAATCCCTTAGATAATGAGCTTGTTTCAATCAGTTTTATTGAAGAAAATTGATGAAACCGATGAGAGATGTGTCATAAAAATGATGAGAGCTAATTTAATATGATAAAAGATAAGATGATCGATGTGAGTGTATGCAAAGCTATTCTAGATGTGTGCAAGATTCAAAAGATTAAAACCCTAGTTTCAAAATATAATAAATGGATGCAACTAAGTTACCATGGAGGCCATTAATGGAAGCTAAGCTAAAAATGCATGTAAAATAACCTAAAATGCTTTTAAAATATAAAACATGAGTGCAAATGGATTTTATTTTCAATAGTATAAGTTTTCTCTAAAAATTTGGATCCATATTCAATAGATGGAAGGTCTATTTATTGAATAGGAAAAATGAAACTGATGGTCAAGATCAAAAGAATCGATCAATGGTCAGGATGGAAGGAAAATGGAGGCATGGATCATGGATTCTCATCAAGGGTTGAGAATACAAGTTGATATTTAATCAACGGTTCATAATCATGCAAAGAAGCACACTTTCAAAGCTTACACAAGAAGCTTTTTGAAAATTTCTTATAAGGAAAAATATTCCTTTTTTTCAAATGAGTGAAGAGGGGGAATATTCTCAAAGAATGTTCTCATGGGTGAGGAAAATTAGCATTTAGTTAATTAAAACCAAATTTTAATATGCAAAGGGGAAAAAATATTCTATGGGAATATTCCCTTTTGGAGGAATGTGCAAAGGAGGAATATTCCCTTGCAAGTGGGAGAATTAGATTTAATTAATAATTTGATAATTAAAACTAAGTTTCAATTATGCAAATTAGGGGAATTATATGATATTCATTAAATAAATGATTTAATGAAAAGGGGGATGTGATATGATATTTAATTAAATACATTAGGGTTATTTAATTAAATAAGAGGACTTAGGGATTAAATTAAATAATTTGATTTATCAAATTTAATAGGATGAAAGGTTAGCATGAAAAATGGTGAATTAACCCAATTAGGTCAATTAGATTAATAGATGAAGATGATGTGATTAATTAAATAGCTAGGCTAATTTAATTAATTATATGAAAATAGGATGGGTTTCAAGATGAAGTGATGTTAGTATGTCATATTTGAGTGCATGATATCATTCAGGAAATTTTTAAGTGTCTACAATGTGCAGTTATGGTTGTAGGATACAAGATATACTATACCAACAAAGAGAATTCTATGTCATCTACAACAATTAGTGTAGCCTATGAGATGGTGGAAAATGGAAAGGACTATGACTTGTTTGAGTTTCTCAAGCAACAACTCTTTGACAAATTGAAGCAAACTAAAGAGAAGAAACACCCCTTCAAGTTTGGATCTTTGGTAGTTTGTTTGTTGTTCTAATTTCTAAAGGAGCTTCCGAGAAGAAGCAATGTCATATGGGATAAGAACAGACTAGTATCCCATCAAATTTTGGAATATCTACACAACCTTGGTGATATGAAAGCTTAAGATGAAGCACTTACTACATTATTTACAGTATTCTAGAAGACAATTCATAAAAGGGAGAGGATCCCTAAGTTAGTGGTGGACAAATATGAGAAGGATATCACATTTCTGGTCATAATAGATGAATGCATTATTGAGGTTGTAGAACCCAAAATTGTCTAGATCTTACCACTTGGATATGAAACTAGTGAAAACGAAGTCAATGGTTATGTTGACATATTGTTGAAGATTCCTAATGACACTACACAAGAAATATATGACACATATGAGGAGAAATCCATGGAAGCGCATATGGAATTGAAGAAGCTAGAGATAAAGAAGAAGGTGAAAAATATGGTGGATGACTATTTCAAGAACAAGGTGAGTTTGAGAAAATGCAGAAGCAAACAAAGGAAAAGATAACAAAAATAGCTCAGAATTATGGTATGATTCCCATTGCCTCCACCAATACAGATCAAGATTTGATAATTAAAGCTTAACAGGAGCATGTAGAAAATATTGATAATACTCCTTCGAACATAGATGAGCCAATGCAAGGAAATATTTAAGATGAGAATTTTTTTGAAGGTGAAATAGGGACCGGAGATGAAACCACAAAGGATGAAACTCCTATTCCTCTAGTGACACATGATAATATAGATCAAGGAAACTTGAAGACATATGTCCCTCTGGTAGATACAGAACAGGGCATTGGTGAAGGTGAAAATCATGGTGCAGATAATGTGCAAGGGGAAGTGAATGAAGAGAATAAGGAAAGAGAGAATGATGGTGAGAAGGAAGGAGAAGAAGATAAGAATGAAAGTGAAGAAAATGAGCAAGGAGAGAAGGATAAGGACAAAGGAGATGAAGATAAGGATGAAGAAAAATATAAAGATAAAGCCTCTGGTGAAGAAGAAGAAAAGGAAGAGGAAGAAGAGGACACTTCTACTGGAAAGAATGAAGAAGTAGATAAATTTGAGGAGTTACCTAAGCCCTCCAATGAATCCTCCTCTAGTAATCCTTTGAAAGGCCTATTGTCTAAGAAGGTAAGGTTCCAACTGGTTGTCTCTTCTCAGTTGTTGTAGTTTCCCATGCAGCAGGGCGGTGTAGATTTCAATAAGATATCTCCTATTTATAAGTTGTAGTTAGGTGATGTGTTTCATGCATCAGCGAGAAAATAAATTATTGAAACTCACCAAAGGAGTGGTGAATTGATGGATGAATACATCAAGACATTGTAGGAGATCACACCAGGAACTAGTATTGATGCATCTTTGTCTGCTATGGAAAATTTTAAATTATTGATTGATTCCTTTAAGGAATATAGCTCCAGATTGAAAGGACAAGTGGAAACAGTGGTTGAGACAAGGCTTACAGAGAAAAATTTGTTGGATATCACAAAAAATGTGAATTTGCACATACCAAAGTTGAAGAATGTTTGAAGGAAGTGCAAGCTTGTGAAGAAGAGGAAAAAACATTATTTTTGTATTACATGAAGTGGTCGGATTCCACACAAGGCATAAAATATGAAATGGACTTGATTGAGTCCCAAATAAGTAATTCTTCAAGTGCCTATGATCCAACACTAGACAAAGATTATCAGACCTAGACTAATATAGTGGACTTGCATAACAGATTCTTCACCATGGAAAGCTAGAAGGAAGAGATAATCAAGCAGTTAGGAAAGCTAAGGGACTTGGTAAAAACAAAGCATATACCTATCTCAAGTGCCCTTTCCAGTACTGAAAAAATTTCAAAGTTAAATCTTACCCCTGATACTGTGGAAGAAGGAGAGGACACATTGATGCAGCTTGAGTCTTGGCACAAAATGCTTGCAATAGTGAAGAAGAGCTGGGAAGAAGGTAAATTTGATTGGAAAGCTATTCTTCAAAAGCTTCAAGGGTCAACATCTTTGGGTTGACTATTTTTGTTTCTATGCATTTTTCAGTTTTCCATGTTTACAGATTCTTTTGTAAATATGCAGATGTATTAGGAGTTTTTGGTTAAGGGGGGGCTAGTACATTTATTTTAGTCACTTTAGCTATTTTAGTTTGTATATATGTTTGGGGGGAGCATACAAGGTGTTAATACCAGTATACCCTTTTCCCTTGATGTCAAAGGGGGAGAGATATTTGAGGAGAGATACTTGGAGAGAAGTTTTGTTTGGCACATGTTGGCATCAATGACAAAGGGGGAGATTGTTGAAAGAATGAAGAAGGTTGTCATTAATGAGTTTTCATTTATTTCAGCATTGTATGATGGATGTTAAGGATGATTATAGAAGAGTTATTTTTCAAGAGAGTTTGATCCACACACAGGAATAGTCAAGTATTTTTTCCAAGTGTCTACACTGGCAGATTCAATACATAGAGCCCTTCAGTATTTTGGTCCACTTTTTTTCACCCTTATAGATTTACTTCTATAATTCTAATATGTTGTTTATGGATGTCAGTAGCTTCTTCATTTAGAATTTCAATTGTTTTGGATAAGTGGTTTGCAAGTTGCTAGTAACCGAAGATCGACATATAAGGTTTACATAGTTTTATGTGAAATGGTTATGACCTAACTGGTCCACACTCCTCCATGGATTTGAGTTATACCTTGCAATTTTGGGAGAATGTTAATAGGTGTCAAAGCATTGTGTTTTCCATATGGCATGAATTTTTGAGGCCCACATGTCCTATGGTGATGATCAGTTGGATTATTTTTCTTTTAAGTCCTATGCCTGACCAATCTAATGTATGTAAAGAGAATTGCGGAGATTAAATATGTGATGTGAATGTAAGAGGGATCTATTATAGCTCCATGTCGACCTATATTACATTTTTTTGGGCATGAAGGAATTTTAATTTGAATTAGGTTCCAACAAGGCATGTTTTGCATGATTATAATATATTGTGAGCTAATCCTCACCGTGGTTTCCCCCTTTTTGGGTTTTCCATGTAAAAATCTTGGTGTTCATGTGTTATGTGTGTTATGGGTATTTCATGATTTCATTTCTTATTGCAGTTAAGTATGCTTTGGTAATTGGATGGTTAATAATTGGATGGTTTAATAGAATACTAATCCACCCCCCTTCTCAGTATTTCGAGTGTTCAACAATTGTAAATTCAAGTGGGAAATATGAATTGGATTCAAAATTTTGTTTACAAATATCTTCCTTTCTATTGTCTCCTTTGTCATGATTATGGCCATCATTAGAGGAATTTTCCAAAACATTTTTTTGATACTTTTTCTTCTCAAAAAGGTGTAACTAAGATTCTAGCTTCAAAAAATGAGAAATGAAAAGCCTCAGCTATTTATGATAAGCCTGATCCTAATGGATTTGTTCCTGTGCACTCTCATAATAAAGGAAGGATTGATATGTGTCAAAAGAAGGATTCTTTTAGAGGAAAATTGAGTAATAGATTTGACATTTTAGAAAGTCTTGAAAATCTTGATTCTTCTCTATTGAAAACCTTGTATCTCACTAAGATGTAGCTCTTCCTAATATCTCCCCACTACCAGAGGTCCAACCACCTTTACCAGAGTTCCAACAACCTCCTCTAGAGGTCCAACCTCCTTCTATCAAGTATGTGTTACTTCAAAATCTGTTTGTTGGTAATCATTTTCCCACTTCATTTGGTTTTTATTTGAATGTTGTGGTTCCTATTCAAGATGTTCTAGAGGTTGTTGGTTCTATTGATTGTATTTTTCCTAATACTATGCATGATTTAGGTGCTTCAGATGAGGGTATATCTAAAAATAATTTGTTTACCCCATAGGTCTTACAAAAAATAATATGAAAAAGAAGAAAAATGTTTAGGAGAAGGGAAAGTTATCAAACAAATATTTAATTGAATCTAGGGTGTTTCATGCTTTAGATTCTAACTTTCCTTGACTTTATCAATTATTGTTTTATCTTGGAATGTTAGGGATTTGGGAAGTTCTCCTTGTCAAAAAATTGTTCATGATCTCATCAATTTTTATAAACTTGATATGGTTTTCCTTCAAGAAAATAAACTTTCTATGCAGAAAATGTCAGTTTTTTCTAGTTTAATTTGGAAATGAAGTTAATTCCAATGTATAGGTGCATAAGGTTCTGTAGGAGGTTCAACTTGTTTACGGAATCCTCATCAAATTACACCTTCCTATAGTATTTCTTGTAACCATTATATTTCTCTGGTTGGTACTTTTTTTGATTCTAGTAATCCAATTTTATTTTCCAATGTTTATGCTCTAACTAATTTTCTTGGTAAGGTGGCTTTGTGGTCACATATTCAGTTTGTTTGTGCTATAGCTTCTTCTTTTCCTTGTATTTTAGTTGGGGACTTTAATGCTATTCTTTCCCTTGATGAAAAACTTGGGGGATTTCAAAGAATTGACTCTTCTTTAGTTTTATTTTGTGAGAATATATCTTTTCTTAATATTCTAGATGTTAAATCAAGTGGATGCAATTATACTTGGAATAATAGAAGATGTGGTGCAACTTCCATCTCTGAATGTCTTAAGAAGTTTCTAGTCTCCACTTATTATATGGGAGATAATTTCGTTACTACTTTTACAGTGGCATGGTTTTGATCATTGGCCTCTCAAATTTGCTCCATCTCTTTTCTCAATTCTCAAGAAACCTCCATTTAAGTTTCAATTAATGTGGCTTCATGACCAGTTAATAAGAGATAATATGGAAAGATGGTGGTTACAAGGAATTACCTTTGGTACTGCAATGCATTCCTTCTCTAAACCCCTTCAATTTTTTAAGCTTAAGCTTAAACAATGGTGATAGGCCAAAACTGGGGCAAAGAATAAACTGGACTCAACTTGGTCTAAATGTCAATCTGGGGATCGTAAGCTTGTGAAAGGTATTGTGGAAATATGCACAAGGGCTGAGAGTCGTGAGATGAGTGGTTATGAATGCAGCCTATGAAAATAAACTTACAACAAATAAAAATAATTCTAATGACATGAACTATCACTTCCTAGCAATAGTAGCTATTTATTCTATTCAGGTGACAGGAACTGTGCAGAAATTATGATAGTAAATTTTGAAACAGAAATTTAATTAGCAAATATCAAACGTGAAACCATATCAATTAATTCTACAACATGGAAATAAATAGTAGATCATTAATACAAAAAAATTATCAATACATATCAAACACAAAAACACAATAATGTAAAACGTAACTAACTGAAATCAAAACATACAAATGTATACTCTATAGAAAATAAAATATTTGTAGTCCACCGATGGCTGAAGAGTGGGTGCCCTTCCTCCCAATCAACTGATGGAGATTAAGCTTAAAAATTCCTTTTGGTAATAATATTGAATATATTTTATTCCTTTTTGGATTGCTTAACTAAGTTGATATTACATATAGGTGTTTATATAGCTTCCATGATGCATAAACATAAATATGTGTGTAGTTTACAAATCAACAGTGGAGGTAAATTGATTGGCTAAGGAAAAATTTGTGTGGCCTTGTGGCCACTTTCCTTAACAAAATGAATTGATGTAATGCCCCGCCACGCAGCCCTAGGGGAAGTTGCAATTCACTAACCAAATGCAACAATTTTTTTTTCTTTTTAAAGAACAATAACATACAAGTTCACTATACTTTGCAAACATCCCCTAAGGCTACGAGACAAAGATTACTTAAACCCGAATTAAACAACCAAGGAATGAAAACATAGCATCATTCAATTAAGGAATTAAAGTACATACATTCCATATAGGATAATTACATCAAAGACTAATAGATACAACATGATATCCAATAACGATTGATTACAATATAATTACAACACTCATTCCCTGAATGAGGTAGATCAAATAACATGATAAAATATTACAATTTCCACCTCGATACAAATGAGGGGTAATGAAATACAAGAATAACTGGAATGAAAGAACTAGAAGAGTAACAGGAAACAACGAGCTCCCCAACATGAAAGTCTCATTCACAAGATCACTAATTTCCCAACATTTCAATAAGACAAAAGAATAATCATTTATAAATTTCAAAAGCCATTTAATCACTTTTTAACTTGCAATTTTAAATACGAAGCCAAGGAGGAAACTACAACATAAAATAACTGAGCCCGACTACAACCTCGATGACACACAATAACTAGGGTGATGGTTGACACAGAAAACCTAGTTACTATCTCCCAATCGATACTGTTGGTCAAGGGACACACTCAGACCTGTGAAACCAGGTGGAGTCGATGTCCTGTACCTGCATCCTGCACACAATACGAGTGTCGAAACATGCATATAATATATTAAGACACACCGTGAAGAGAAAATCGTGAAATCCCAGGGCACTCGCATGCGAGTGATGTGATCCCGTCCCCTTCACCAATACAATATCACTAACCGACGCATCTAATCATCAATGATATAATCAAAACATAAAGCGTCAGTAATTCACATACATGCTAATTTAATCCATAACATGAAATAATAATAACATCTGAACAAAGTACCATCACATCAAAACATAATGTTTACATCGCTTAACAGATAGCGGTTAAAATAACCAAGTTCCATAGTCACAATGCAATAGAAATAAAACATATATAGAGAAATATTGTTCGATCAAAAGAGCAAAATGGAGGGGTGTTACAATTGATTTCTTAACAACATATTAATGACGTTGTTACTAACTAATTTCCCAATAATATAATAATCACACTTTGCTGTCAAAATAATATAACAGAAAATAACCATGACAATCTATTGGTACATCAGATTTAATAATTTGGAGAGGAAATTTAGTGTTGTATAGTTGGTGGTTGAATTGTATCCACCTATGGCACATGGTTGAAGTCAACCCCGTATAAGAGGAAATTGTAGAAATAAAAATGACCTATATTTTTATGAAGAAGGTGACGGAAGTTCCTATGAAGAATGTGACATGAAGTTTGTATGAAGATGACAAAAATCTGCATGCTACAAAATATATTTTCCAAGGCTTAAAACTACAACACTTTTTTTTTAAAGTTACAACACACCCATATTATTAGGGGTAAACGCTTTTGACCGGAGCTATGAACCAAGTACAGGAAACCACAAGTAACAACCAACATGTGAGCACAATGGCCCAATGAAAGCACAAGGCCAACGACCCAATGAGGGTTTGAATCCTGGTGGCCGTCACTACAACCAAGCGACTTGACCACCGAACCACACCCTTATCAGAAAAATGACAACACTTATTAGTAAAGATAATCAATAATTATTTTTCATATTTTAATCCCAAAACTATATTAAATATCACTCATATATATTTAATCATATGCAGTGGAAAATGGTAAAATGTTATGATAAGAAATGGAAATTGAATATGGGAATGGGAATGAAGGCATATGAAAAAGGATAGAATGTGGCATAAAATGGGATATAAATGGCTCTCATCAAATGGAATAAATTTCACTTTGGTAATAGTTTTTGGAAAAAGAGACAAGTTCAAGAAAAGTTGAATGGCATCACTTTTCAAATAAGAGAATTTGGTATGAATTTTGAAAGATTACAGGAGAAATTTTCTCTTTCTTGAGAGCTTCATGAATGGGAATTGAGGGAGGAATTTTTTTGGAAGCAAAATTCTAGGATTACTTTGCTCAAGGAGGGTGAACATAATACCTCTTTTTTCCATAATTCACTTAAAGATAGGAGAATTAGCAATGCTATTTCCTCTATTGTCTCCTCTCTTGGTACTCAGTTTGTTTTCAAGAAATTAATGATGAAGCTATTTCTTTTTTTGCTACTTTATTTCATGAAAATGGTCAAGGTTTAGAACATGTTGAAATAGTTATTCTTGATTCTATTTGTAGACATGTAAAAATGACCTAACACTTATCACACATCCTAAATGACATTTTCTCATCATCGACATCATTATCACCAAATATCATTGCATTTCACATCAATAACATCAAAAACCCTAATTTCCTCTATTAATTGAATAATAGTACATTATTTCATTAATTCACTTTTTCATCACTTTTGACTAATTAAATAAATTTCATTTATTTAATAAAGTCCTAATCTAACTTTATTCCTCCTAATTAATTAAATAACATCAATTATTTAATTATGTCTCTAATTCACTTTATTCCCCTAAATCAATTAAATTATTAAAACATAATAGTTTAATTAAATCACTTTCCCCTAAACATGAATAATTAAATAAATTATTTAAACATCAGTCAAAAAAGTCAAAACAAACAAATACAACTTTGTTTGCAAAATTCAAACTTGATTTGCACGTTCAACTTAAAAGGATTAATTAATTAAATCAATTATCCTCACCCACTTTCATGATTGAGCAAATTACAATCCACCGATTGCTCACTCTGATTGGCTAACCAATCCATCTATTTCCTAACTGGTTCATCTATTCTTCAATCTCACTAAAGACTCAACGTCATTTCTTCAATTCCATAGATTATTCAATCTATTTCCTCAATTCCACTAAACTCTCAACAAGATTTCTTCAATCACACTAATTACATAATCAAAATGCATTGATTATTCCTATATATTTCCTCTCAACATCTTTCAACTGTTGATCAAGATATTCTACTACACGATCTTGAGCGTTCATTTTGAAACACAAATTCTATATAACAATCACCTTCTTCCTTAAAAATGATCGAAGAATCAACATATTTTACAAGAAGTAATACCAAAATCACAATCAATCTTTTGTAAAACTTTACACACATATTTGATCAATGATATTGCATAACTTTGAAGCTTTTTCTATGCACAAATGGAGGCTTCACATTGATACAACAAATGATCCAACATCTTTGTGAATATACTTCGACATGGGATGGTAAAGCTACATTGTATTGAATTCATTGTTATTGTTTTGATTCAATTGATTTTGTGAATTCATTGTTCTTCATAGTTTCATTTCCTGAGTAATGAGTATGAATCTTAGCTTTTGTTTGGATTATATTAGTTTCAATTCAAGCATGTTTTGATCTCTTAACGCATATTATTTTCCCCCTTAGACACTATTCCCCAATTGGTTACATCAGAAATGAATAATCAGCTAATAGCACCCATAACTCTTGTAGAATTAGAAAAATATTATTTTTTAAATGAAGAAAGGTAAGGCTCTTGGTCCCGATGGCTTTCCCATTGAGTTTTTTAAGAATTTTGGGATATTGTAAAAGATGATCTTTTTGAGGTGGTGTGTGAATCTCAATCCCAAAAATAGATGCTCCATGCCCTTAACTGTACCTTTTTAGCTTTGATCCCCAATAAAGTTGGAGCTAATTCCTTTGATTCTTTTCATCTAATATCTATTTGCAATTTTATTTACAGGATAATTACTAGGTTGATGGTTGATCATCTTAAGAAAAAAATAGATTATTTGATATCTTCTAAGCAGGGAGGATTTGTGAAGGGATGCAAAATTCTTTATGGAATATTTATAGCTTCAAAAAATCTATCCACTCTATGGGTTTTTATAAGAAAAAGGATACGTTTATCAAATTGGATATGTCTAAGGCCTATGATAGGGTTTGATGGTCTTTTCTTTCAAATATTTTATCAAGATTTGAATTTTTTTCATATTGGATTGCTTGGGTTATGAGTTGTGTGACTTCCTCATCCTTCTCTATTTTGATTAATGGTATCCCTTTTTCTATTTTTTCATGCTTCACCGGGATTGAGATAAAGGGATCTTGTATCTCCCTATCTCTTCATTCTTATGGAAGAATGTCTTGGCAGATTCTTGACTCAGCTGAAAGTTAATGGGTGTATTTAGGATTGGAAAGTTGCTTCAATTTTTTCTCCTCAATCTCATCTTTAATTTTTTCATGATAATGTTTTAATGGGAGTTTCTACCATTTCATAAGGCACCAACATTAGAGAAGATTTGAATATTTATTTACTTGCTTTAGGTTAGCAGATCAATGAGGGTAAGTCAAATATTTATTTTTTCAATACTTTTTTTGAACTCCAACAAATAATTGATTATATCCTTAGGTTTCATATAGGCCAACTTCCTTTGACCTATCTTAGGGTTCCATTATTATTTGGTCTTCATAATTATCTTTGAATTGGAAGAAGATAATTGATAAGCTTAAAATGAAGGTAAATCATTGGATGTTCAAATGGTTATCCTTTGTTGGGTGACTTACTCTTCAATCAGTGTTACAAGCTCTTCCTATCTATAGATCTGGTGCTCTCTACTCCTAAATATTTCTTAAAGGAATTTGATTCTTTATGTTGCAAATTTCTTTGGGCCAAAAATTTATATTCTCCTAAATGGAGTCTAATTAGTTGGGAACATGTTTTTCATCCTAAACAAAATGGTAGTCTTGGTCTTAGAAATTCAGAGTGTAATAGTCAAGCTTTGGCTGCAATTTTTTTTGGCAATGGTGTCGACATCCAAATCAACCTTGGGCTCAAATTATTTTCCATAAATATTTGGGTGGTGTTACAGTTGAAGAGGTTCCTCATGTGAATTTAGGTGGAAGAGAATCTGTTATATGGAATGCTATTAAAAATGGAGCACCTTTGGTTAAGTGTGGCCTCTTTTGGATTGTTTAATTCTAGTAGTAATGCTATTTTCTAGATGGACTCTTGGGATCTTTATCTTCCTATTCTCCAATATTTTCCTCACCTCCTTGATTTAAGTAATATTTTCTTAGCAACTGGTTGGTCTAGAGTTGTTGATTTTAATTCTTTTGGTCTAGTGGCTAACACTTTTATTTTCTCTTGGAAAGATATGAGTTGTTGGCCTGTAGGGGTAATCAAAATGATTGGGTTGCTCTCTATTCTATTTTGACAGACTAACCTTGTTGTTATTTACAAGAGGATGGTTTCCTTTCTTGGGGATATGATCTAAAGGGAGCTTATTCAATGTCAAATGGTTATAAAATTTTATTGCAAGAGAGAAATGGGTATGAGGCTTTTCCTTGGTGGAATTTTTTTTGGAATTATTATTGTTGGACCAAGTGTAATTTTTCTCTCTGGCCTCTTTCTCATAATAAATGTGTTGCTTGGGAAAACATACAAAAAGGAGGTTTTCAAGGTCCTTCCAGATGTGTTCTATGTGGAGCTAGTGAGGAGAGTGTTTCTCATATTTTCTTTCAATGATCCTTTTCAAGTGGATTGTAGAGACAATGGTGGTCTATTTGGAATCACCCTTTTGTTCATGCTTCTTCTTTATCTAAATTTTGGGCTATTTAGGGCCACCCTCCTACTTCAACCTCTATTATGTTGATTGCATGGGATATAAGACCCGTTTTCATCCTATGGAAAATTTGGTTGGAGAGAAATCATTGAATTTTTCAAGGTTATCAAAGTCTTATTGGGTATATTTGGAAAAAGGTTTTAAGTTCACTGAAAGAAACCTTACAAGCTAAACTTTCTCTTTGGATGGTGTTCTCTCTTTCTCTAATAATCTAATTTTTCAAAATTTAGCTTATGAGAAAGTGACTTTCTCCACTAGCCTTAAGTCCAACGTTAACTCTTTCAATAACATAAATATAGTTGGTAAATGGTGTTGATAACCTAGGTCTCAAACTTACTAGCATGTTAAGATGTTTGGGCTTTGATTTTTTTAGTTACGTTGGGCATACACTGCATTGTCAGAGGGAGTCTCTGAGAAGTCACGTCAACATCTAGATGGGAGACTAGGAACTCTTTTCGGTAGGAGTGGAGAAATTCACTAGGACATGGATTGGAGTCTCCTTGATGTGCCAATGGTGTGGAACCCATGGTATACCATTAAGGTGGGATTGGTTAGTGTGGAAGGTGATGTCAGTTGTACAAAAATGGTGACATGGATGTTACGTTGGAAATGGGGACCACAGTTAATG
Source organism: Sequoia sempervirens (assembly GCA_007258455.2). Lineage (NCBI taxonomy): Eukaryota > Viridiplantae > Streptophyta > Pinopsida > Cupressales > Cupressaceae > Sequoia > Sequoia sempervirens. The sequence goes on along the minus strand of VDFB02171120.1, from coordinate 19,286 downwards.
CTATAAGCTTCGTCAATGGGACTTCTATGTATCTATGGGAGGTGCTAAGCTATCACCTTGATAATTAGATGGGAGGAGGTAATAGCAATAAGCAACAAGCATGTCGATGTGACAGTGAAGAATCAGAGGGACTTGATTCCTTGTCCCTTCGACATTACGATAACTGTAGTGAGTATTGGTAGTTAAATGGTATTGTGACTGATTGTGAAACAATTGTATCCTAGTAATGCTTGGAGAATAGAACAATTGGTAATCTACATTGTATGTCATAAGCATTGTAACAGTGTTGAGGTTTACTATAACTGTGAGTGTGATCGAAACAAGTTGTAATTGAATGCTGCTAGATTGATATTGTGAATCAACACCTGTGAAAGTGGAACTTTGTAACTTGTATGTAATTCATTTACTGTAATACAAGAAGGTTGTTGCTTTAGTGTGTGGGTTTTTTCTCGTAAGGGTTTTCCCACATAAAATTTGGTGTTCATTTGTGTTGATTTTTTTTAATTGTCTATTCTTTTATTCATGAATGTGTATTTTAAATGGACTATAATTGTAAAATTTTGTAAATTTTTCTATTATCTCTCTCCTGAGGTTTAGCATTTTGAAGGAATTTATGCACTTTTCTTTCCTATCAATTGGTATTAGAGCCAAGTTAGCTTTGTTATCCTTGTGGGTGAGATGAATTTTTTGTGTTGATTTTGTTTAGTGGGAGTTTTGCAGAGAAATCTGGGTGTGAACTAATTGTAGATTTAAGATGCCTAGCACATCCAGAAGAATAGAAATTGAGAAATTCAATGGTGGAAATTTTGAGTTGTGGAAACTCAAAATTAAATATTTTCTTGTTGATCGATAAATCTGGGATGTAGTATCTGGTAATAAACCATCAACAACATTGCAAAAAGGTCTAATCAAACTATGCTTGGTTGATTCAGTACTCTTGAATGTCCATGAAGAGAATACATTGAAACTTCTATGGAAGAAACTTGGTGACATTTATCAGGGAAAATCCATGGTAAATAAGTTATTTCTCAGGAAGAAGTTGTACTCTTTGAAAATGGTGGAAGGGGCATCTATTGCAAATCATTTGAATGCATTTAATATGATAGTTGCTTAGTTGGTGTTTGTTGGTGTGAAAATTGATGACGAGGATCATTGCATGCTCCTATTGTGTTCTTTTCCAGACACATGGGATCACCTGGTAATGGCCATTGGGAGTACAACAACCACTTTCAAGATGGAACATGTGGTTGCTTCATTGCTATCAAAGGAAATGTAGAGAAAATATTTTGAGATGGCTAAGGAGGCCCTTGATGTTTTAGGAAGATCAAAGGAGAGAAGCAAAAAGAAATAAAGAAGTCAAAATCCAAGTCAGAGGGGAGATCAAAGTCTCTTGGTAAAACGTCTAAGGTGAAGTGTTGGAACCGTGGGAAAACTGGACATATCTGGAAAGATTGCAAAGAGGAGAAGAAGAGGAAAAAGAAATCTAATTCTCCTAATAATGAATCTTCTCATAGTGATGCAGATTCCTTCATAGCATCCTTGGAAACTTAGGCATCATTTGATGTTTGGCTGATCAATTTAGGTGCATCTTGTTGGAATCAAGCAACACTAAGAGGGGGGTGAATCAGTGTTGTGCAATTTTTAACTTTATTAATCTGATCCTTAAAGTACTAATAACATTCAACCAAAATAAAAATGCATGCACATAATACAAGTAACCACAACACCATAACATATATTTTTACATGGAAACCCTGTTAAGGGAAAAACCACGGTGGAGGTCAATCCACAATATTGTCTGAGTATACACAAAAGATAAGTTTACAAAATGAGAATGCACTTGCATTCAGGCACACTGCCTAGAGCTCACTACTCAAAAATAGAAAGGATCACTTCCTTACAAAAGTTTGGAATACTTCCAAATATTTGAACTGAGAAAGTAGCATCTACAAATGCCTAATTACAGTTTTGGTTAGGCTCAACAATCAAATTCTAGACCTTCTGACTGATTTTTCTCTTCTACTCTATTCTGCTTCAACTCGCATCAAAAATCCTTAATGCACAAGTAAAACTGTGCATAATCATTCTATTGACCTTTTGACATTTGCAATGTACATCAACTCACATCGAACATATATCAAAATGATATAATCAATCACTTATATATATCCACTACAAGGGATTTAATCGCTTCATGTCAGCTTCAACCAAATAAGAAATATTGACAAACTGTCGGCTCAAATCATGCATAATATTCAATGTCCATCCACAAAAGTTGGCCACAACATAGTGAGGACCCAAATAAAAATGCTCGAACACAAAAACACTTAAACAATTACTCCTCAAATATCTGCGACACACTACATCCACCAAGTCGGCCTTCATACACTGATGAACAAAAAATTAGTCAACTGGATCTTCTAACTTACACTCAAATCAATACAAGGCACCAAGATTTATAGATAACATAGATAATGCATCAACCAATCATCCCTAAGATCAACAACACAAAATAATAACATAAATTTTTCTTATGAATTGAAGAACACAAATCTACCGGATGCTCTATTTTAGCTTAACAGATAATCACTAATCTTCAATTTGTCTTCTAGTATGAGTAAATGATGACGTGCGGATCGACTAGCTGACAAGGGCTGCCATCAATGACAACACCAGAAAACATGTGCAGTGTCTCTTTCCAACAATCTCCCCCTTTGGCATTGATGGCAACACTTAGTCAAAAATGACTAAGTGTCAGATCAGTACCAACAAAAATACACTGCCAACCAAAACTCCAAAAAGATCTTCATCCACAGCTCAAAACTACAACTCCACCTTAAATGAATATAGATTTTTCACTATTCTATTCTCCCCCTTTGACATCAATGGCAAAGATGGGGAATCCACATACATAATTTCTCTAAACAAACAAAAACTTCAAACTGCATATGTACAGACTTGTTTCAACAATTTACACAAACTTGAAAATATCTGCAAAATTGGTCTTCAACAGGTTCAGGCTTGTGTCCCAACACTTCTTAAGGCTTTCCCAAATACTTATGTGACCATAGAGTAAATAAGATTGCATTTATGTTGATTCAAGGTTCACCGAATCACTGACAGCCAAAGCATCTTGTTCTTCCTTCAAAGCATTCAACATAGTTTCCATCTTTGGACCAATTAGGCCTCTAAGTTCACAAGCTCTTTCCACAACTCTATCATTATCATGCTTTAAACTCTTTATCTTGTCAAGTAAGGCTATAAATTGACCTTCTTGCTCTCCAACAGAAATAGTTAAAGGATCAAAGGCATCAGAAATAGCAGCTAACTATTTCTCATGATCCTTAATCATCTTCTCATTGTCCTCAGTAAGTTTAGACAAAGACAAACACGACTTATAGATATTTCCACCTTTAGATAGTGCACTTTGAACATTCTTCATATAGGTAGCTAACAGAAATTTATCATTATCTATCATTCCTTTCAATCTATTGAACCTTTTGTCATCAAAATCCTTCTGTACCTTGACCAAAGCTGACTTCTCAAGTGACTCAAAATGAGTACTTACCGAATTAATAAGTTTCTTCATCTCACTGAAGCAAGAACAGGATGGATCCTTAACATGAGTAGGCACGATCTTCTCCAGAATACCAGATGCAAGACTCAATAACTCACTATCCTCAATGTGAGACTTCAAAATTTCTTCTCTAGCCTTAGCCTGTGCAAATGATGCAACTTTCATTTTTTGAATTAGGGACAAAGTAGACAAATGAATAGGACCTTCTCCCAACTCAAGATCAAATTCTTCCTTTTGTTCTTCCAAAAATTTCTTCACTACCTCTGTAGTGTCTCTTGCTTCCACTGGAACTCCTTTAACTTCAACCTTCTTTTCCTCAACCAATGTTTTCTCAGCCACATATTTTTTCTTGTCATTTGGAATTTCAACCTCTTCAACTGATATCTCCTTTTCTTCAACCGACACAATTTTAGGAGCTTCAGTCTTCATAGGTACTTCTAAATCATGCACATCAGGAGTAATCTCAATGTCCTCAATTGTAACCTCTTCATTTACTAGACCAGATGAAGTATCTTCCACATGCACTTCTTCAAAAACAACATCAATTATACTCTTTAATAGATCTTCCTTCAGAATTTTTCTAGTTTCTTTTGCAACCTCTTTAGTCCTACCCATCATAAGCTTGTTTATTCTTGTTTTGCTCTTGAATTCTCTTTTGGATTCTTTTAGGATTGTCTTCATTTCCTTAATAGACATTACCAGACTTAGATTTGCAAGAATTCTTTCTCTCAACTTCTCTTCTTCAGTTTTGGCACTTACTCTCCTCATCTCCAAAATTGCATACAGTTCCTTAGGCAACTATTCCATTATCTCAACAAGAGTCATGTTGAAATTGTTCAAATATTGTATTGTAGCCTCTTCAAGAACTCTTTGACCAACACTATCAAAGGTACCATACACTTCACATAGGGGCTCAAGATTACCATCCTTGATTATACCTCTTTCAACTTCTTTCAGTGGCATACCTAGTTTTTCAGGCTTCATCTTCTTCTTTGCTTTCAACTCTTCACCAGAGGACTTTTCCTTAGTGATTGTTGTTGATGCTTGGGTGCCCATATGCTTTATTTCTCTAACTTCTTCATCATATTTTGTCTCTTCATCTTCTGAAACAACTATATACACTCTTGTGCTCTTATCCTTCTTCCTTTTACCAGATGTCTTAATTTGAGCTTTTACAGGGGCTGATTTCTTTGCATGACCGGATAGGGGTGCAGAGCTCCTTTGGATCTAGTTCGGGCAGAGGATGTTGTCAAACTAGCAAATTCAGTTTTAGCAAGCTCTTTTCCTTTTTCGGCTTCAGCTTGTTCTCTCATCCTTCTGGCTTCTCTTACAACTTCTTTAGATATGCCCATGCTTTCTGCAAAAACTTCCACTTCTCTCCTTACTCTTTAGACTATCATTGGTTTATTCAACTGCTCATGGACTTACATATTTTTCTCTGCATATGTTCCAAACCTCTCTTCAGACAGATCCAAAGGCTAACTCAATAAATTTTGTGCATATAGTTCATGTAGACACGTAAAATGTATTGATTGACATTGGACACCTGATCCTGACCACTAACATCGCTTCATCCTGAATCATCCTTCAGTCTAACAATTTAATCAAATGTCTTTATTTGATTAAATTCATCAATATTCCTCTCTTAATTAAATAAATCAGTTATCTAATTAAGTCATCCTTTCTCGATAATTAAATTAACCATTTTGATCCAATTATCCCTATTTAATTAAATAATTAATTTTATTTGATTAAATCTCTAAAGTCTATCTATTAAATTAAATAGATTAAAACCTTATTTAATTTAATCTAACATCATCTCTTTTAATTAAATAAATCAAAAGTCCTTATTTAATTAATCCCTTATCACATTCTTCTCATATTTGATTTAAATAAATCCATAAATTTAAGTCAAATAGGTCACATCATTTAATCCCTTCATTAAATTAATTAACCTTCATTAATTTAATCTCTTCTCATGTCCCATCCTCCATCTTTTGCCACTTGCACATGAAAATAGAGTTATTTGATTTATTAAATCTCTATTTTCTTCAACAAGGCATCTTTTAAGGAATATTCCTCAAATTTGAATTCAAAATCCAAGTGGACTTTTTCCTTCCAACAAGGCATTTACTCCACCTACAAAGTCCTTTTTCCTTGAGCCAAGTGGAATTCAATGCACCTTCTTTCCCTCTTACATGTCATTTCAACAATTTCAAAATTCAAATATATGCATTTATTGACACATTCTTCAAAACTTGCACATCCTCCATCCATTCACATTTGGACAAGTGGCACCTTGCCATTGGATGAAAGATAGTCCCACATTGCTCTATTTTTGGCATTCTTTCAACTTGACATTCTATAAATAAAAGGCTAATCTCCTCATTTTATCATCCACAATTTGAGTAAACTTACTATGCTCAAAGCTTTAGAAAATTTCATCCATGCCATTGAGTTTATAGCTAGGTTATGTAGATTTTCATCTTGGAGCACTCATCACTCTTCATCAAAGTGGATCAAATTTCATCACCAAATCACCATTGCATCATTAGAGTTGGGAAAGGGCCAATTTTCACATCAAATTGGCACCAACTCCCTCAAGAGAACAAGAATTTAGATTTCCTTCATAGGATTTAATCTCTTTTATTGATTTCTCATTGAATTGCTTTCATTTTCCTATTTTGAGCATTGATAAATGGATTTCTTGAGGGATCTATATTCTAACTTGCATTAAAGGTTACTAATGTGTTGTTTGTTGTGTTATTGCAGGTTTGGGATCTAGATTCATATAGTTCCAAGATGCTTTCCTCAACTTCATAACCCATTGGCATGATCCAAACGGTTCTAGGTTCTGCAGCTTCCATCAGGCATTGATCAATGTCCACCATAAAACAGATTCTATCCTTATACTTCTCCACAATAGAAGTAGGAATTTTTTCTCCGGCTTGCATCACATTCTGAAAGTTCTTGAAATATCCCCAAATTGCAGTTTTCCTGGATTGCATATCACCAATTCCATACAAGATATCTCTAATCTAAACAGCAATAGGGTTATCATTTTTCCAATGCACTTTCCCGACTCTCGAAACTTCATTCATGAAATAAAAGAACAGACATAGCAACAAATTACCATATTTAAACGAATTCTTATTGTCTTTCTTGATCTTACCAAGATTCTCCATAAGTTGACTTCAAAGCAACTCACATAAATCATACTCTGTATTCTCCTTCACCATCTGATATGCTGCATAGATGGTTGTATCGGATACATAATTTTCTTGGCTGGAGTGATATATCTTGTAACCATTGACCATCGAGTCAAATTTCACATCTATATCAATGATATTATCAATTGTCATCGCTCTTCTATCAAATACGGAACCGGTTGCATCAGTGACTATTTGATTCTTCATGGACTTCAAAATCGGCAATCCACTAGAGGAATTTAAGCCTATAACAGTGCTTATGGCTTCTTTTGTAATCTTGAAAGGTCGACTCAACCACATAAATTTTGCATGAACTTGACTTAAGATATACCAGACCCATTCGCTTTCATCAAACACGGGGAATTTCACAATCTGTGTGAATTTATTCTCCTCTAGGGTTTTGAATTTGGGCTTAACACAAAAATCCTCTCCAACAATGTGATTTGAATACAAATTCAATAGTTGCAAGCTTCCTAATTCCTCAATATTAGCATGGATGTATGCCCTAATGTCTTCAATATGCAAGACTCCATACATAATAGACGAAAATGCACCTAAGGGCTCGGTCTCAACAGATTTGAAAGGATGCCACTTGAATTTCGGGCGGAGTCTATCCTTGACTTCAACTACCAATGGAGTAGCCATTTTCACAAATTCATAGGTTTACAAGTTTTCCTGATAAATACCTTTTTGTCGGATTAGGGTTTGATCTTCGAATCGCCTTCACACTTGAATACTTGTCAAATTTTTCCAAAGTTCACTTCAAAGCTCTTCAAAATTCTTCTTCTCAAAATGCAAAGTGAAAAATGAAAGATAGAAATGACCTTTTATCATTCACACACCTAACCTTTTTGGCGCAAAAAATGTTTTTTTCCTAACTCATCTGGATACCCTGTTTCCATACACTATAAAAGATAACTCTTCTGTGGACCTTCAATTCTGTATAAATACTTTCTCCAATTGTTCAACAACATCTATAGATCATCAATGCAATCACTGCACTCATCCACATCCCGGTGTCAATTACTGGCAGGGGGTTTGAAGGATTTTCTTGACAACTCCCCCTAGGCCAGAGGCCTTAATCTAATTCCTGGAGGAATTACCAAAAGCTGATTCTAGTGTTGGCTCATTTCCTGCAATAGAGGGACTCTTCTTCACCCATGTCTTCTTCATCTGCTTCCTGATCTGATCTGTAGTGAATTTCCCTTTTCCTTTTTCATCCTTCTGCATGTTTCTTCTTTGATTTACCAGACCTCTTCTGCAAAATCTAGCAATATGACCATTTTTGTTGTAATTGTAGCACACCACATTTCTTTGTCCAGTCCAATTCTTCCACTGATTTTCTCTTGATCTGCATTGGTTAGAAATATGGCCAAATCTTTTGCATGCATAGCATCTAACATCTCTATAAGAGTTGTTCATCATGTTTTTGCATTCATTTGACTTATGACCATACTTGTTACAATTAAAAAATTGACCGGGGAATGATGGACCACTTGAATTCATTCTACTTCTACATTGAGATGCCATATGACCAAATTTATTGCAAACATAATAGTTACCATTAAATCTTTGAGCATTATTAGGTTGTCTTACCAGATACCTTCCAGGTTGATTCATCATATTTCCTTGTCTAAATCTCCTTTGTCTAGATCTGGGACTTTCTCCTTTCTCATATCCAAGACCTCGCTTGTCACCATCAATCCTCTAACTTTTAATCAGTTCATCAAGCTTGGCTGAGCTAATCTTGAACTTCTCCTTGAATTCATTTGAAGTAGCAAGTTCATCTTTGAGATCAACAATGTGCTTTTCAAGCTCTTCCTCATTGTGTTTGGTTTGCTCCAACTCAAGTTCCAACTGAATGAATCCATTAGTAATTCAGTTGCATTCTTCATATTTCTCTTTTAGGGATTGAGCAAGCTTTTCTTCATTCCTCTTCTTGTATTCAATCTCCTTGGTCATCCTCATCCTAATATATTTTGTCTCATACTTTAGGACTGCATTATCTCTAGAAAAAAATTCACATTCTTCTATCTTTTCCTTCAGGGCTTGACTCAGTTGTTCATCTATAATGCATTTGTTGTCTTCCTCCTTGATCTGATCACATAGTTCCCTTCTCTTCTCCCTATAATTGTTGTTTTTTTCTTTCAATGACTCAATGAATCTCTCAGCATTCATGAGATTTTCTTGTAATTCCTGAACTTCATATTTTTCCTAATCAAGATCATCTAGGGCCACCATAAGTTGTTGTTGAAGACTGCTTGAATCCATTGAAACAATTTCCAAGATCTTCCCCAAGCTTTTAAAATTCTTCCGAGGAACTAAGCTGTGATACCAATTGTTGGAATCAAGCAACACTGAGAGGGGGGGTGAATCAGTGTTGTGCAATTTTTAACTTTATTAATTTGATCCTTAAAGTAATAATAACATTCAACCAAAATAAAAATGCATGCACATAAGACAAGTAGCCACAACACTGGATAACATAAATATTTTTACGTGGAAACCCTGTTAGGGGAAAAACCATGGTGGAGTTCAATCCACAATATTTTCTAAGTATACTCAAAAGAAAAGTTTACAAAATGAGAATGCACTTGCATTCAGGCACACTTCCTAGAGCTCGCTGCTCAAAAATAGAAAGGCTCACTACCTTACAAAAGTTTGGAATACTTCCAAAGATTTGAATTGGGAAAGTAGCATCTACAAATGCCTGATTACAGTTTCGGTTAGGCTCAACAATCGAATTCTAGACGTTCTGACTGATTCTTATCTTCTGCTCTGTTATGCTTCAACTTGCATAAAAAATCCTTAATGCACAAGTGAAACTATGCATAATCGTTCTACTGACCTTCTGACATTCTCAACATACATCAACTCACATCGAACATATATCAAAATGATATAATCAATCACTTATATATCCGCTCAACATACATCAACTCACATCGAACATATATAAAAATGATATAATCAATCACTTATATATATCCACTATAAGGGATTTAATCACTTCATGTCAACTTCAACAAAATAAGAAATATTGACAAACTGTCGGCTCAAATCATGCATAATATTCAATGCGCATCCAAAAAAGTTGGCCACAACATAGTGAGGACCCAAATCAAAATTCTCAAACACAAAAACACTTAAACAATAACTCCTCAAATGTCCACGACACGCTACATCCACCAAGTCGGCCTTCATACACTGATGAACAAAAAATTAGTCAACCAGATCTTCTAACTTACACTCAAATCGATACAAGGCACCAAGATTTACAGATAACATAGATAATGCATCGACCAATCATCCTTGAGATCCACAACACAAAATAATAACATAAAATTTTCTTATGAATCGAAGAACACATATCTACCGGATGCTTTGTTCTAGCTTAACAGATAATCACTGATCTTCAATCTATCTTTCGGTATGAGTAAATGACGATGTGTAGATCGACTAGCTGACAAGGGTTGTCATCAATGAAAACACTAGAAAACATGTGCAGTGTCTCTTTCCAACACATCCTTTCACATGACCTCTAATCGATATTGGTTCTCTAGATACGAAAAGTATGATGGTGGAAGGGTGTATTTGGGAGATGATTCTCACCTAGAAATTGTTGGTCGTGGAAGAGTCAGAATTTGATTTCCTAATGGAAGGGTAAAAGGAATCAATGATGTAATGCATATACCAGGTCTGGCTCAAATTTTACTTTCAATTAGTAAGCTTACTGCTACTGGTGTACAAGTCTCTTTCTCAAATGACATTTGTAAAATGACGAGAGGCTCTATGGTGTTGGCTAAGGGTGCAAGAATAGGCACTTTGTATAAGTTGGATGCATATGCAATTCAATGTAATAGTGCTTCTATGAAGTCTAGTAAATCTGATCAAGTAGAGAAGGAGAATGTTGTTCCTATGAGTGCTAACTCTTTGGAGGTGAAGCTCCCAGTAGAGAAAATAATGTTGTGGCATCAAAGGCTCGACCACATTGGTGAAAAAGGCTTAAAAGCCTTGAAAAATAAAATCCTAGTTGAAGGGATTGATGATTGTAACCTTGAATTCAATTTTTGCAAACATTGTATATATGGAAAATAACACTATGTTTCACTTTATTCTAGTCCTCATAAATCTTCTAGAATTTTGAATTATATTCATGCTAATGTGTTTGGTCTATTTAATGTTCCTTCGTTATCGAAATCTGTTTATTTTGTTTCATTCATAGATGATTATTTGAGAAGAGAATTTTTTTACTTTCTCAAAAGTAAAACACAATTTTTTCAGTCGGTTTAAGGAATTTAAAACCTTGGTTGAAAATTAGATTGGCAAAAAAATAAAATGCTTGAGGACGGATAATGGAGGTGAATTTTATTCAATAGATTTCAATAAGTTTTGCAAGGATCATAGAATTAAAAGACATATGATGACTCCTTACACTCCATAACAAAATGGAGTTGTAGAAAGGATGAATAGAACGTTGATAGAAAGGGTGAGAAGTATGTTGAGTAGTGCTAGTCTGGAACATAAGTTTTGGGTTGAGGCTATAGCTACAGCGTGTTATTTAATTAATAGATCTCCCACTTTGGCGCTCATGGGCAAGACACCTATGGAAGTGTGGTCTGTTAAGAAGCCCTCTTTAAGACATGTTAGAGTCTTTGGTTGTGAGGGATATGCTTATGTGCCTAGTGAAAAAAGATCTAAATTGGAGAACAAGGTTGTAAAAAGTATCTTCATCGGTTATGGAATTGGTGTGAAAGGGTACAAGCTCTGGAATCTAATTACAAAGAAGGTGTTGTATAGCAGAAGTGGGATCTTCCATGAGCTAAAACCTTCTACTATTGATCTACAACTAGAGATGAAAGAAGCAGAAAAGGAGGTAGTTGAATTTCCTGTTACACTAGATAAGGATGAACTATGTACTCCTGGTGGACCCACTAGTGAGGAGAGCTCTAGCAGCTTTAAAAAATTTGATCAAGAAGAAGAACCTCGAACTCAGCTTGTGAGGAGGTTTATGCATGCAAAACAGCAACCTAAAAGGTTTGGATATTCTATGTTGGATTCTAGTTTTTCCTATGATTTTATTGCTAACACTGATGAGCCTAGGACTATTAGAGAGGTGATGGGTATGTTTGATTCAAATTCCTGGTTAGAAGCCATGAATGAAGAAATGACGTCATTGAAGAATAATGAAACTTGAGATTTCATACCTTTGCCTAAAGGTCGAAAGCCTATTGGATGCAAATGGGTGTTCAAAAAGAAAATCGGTCTGGATGGCATTGTTGAGAAGCATAAAGCAATGTTGGTTGCAAAAGGATATTCTTAGGTGGAGGGAATTGACTATGGAGAAATATTTTCTCCTATAGCTAAGCTGACATCCATCAGATTTCTATTGTCACTTGCAGCAGTGTATGATTTAGAGATCAAGCAAATGGATGTGAAGACAATGTTTCTTCATGGTGATTTGAAGGAAGAAATTTATATGTCCCAGCTAGAGCACTTCGTTGAAAAAGGTAAGGAAAACCTGGTTTGCAAGTTAAATAAATCTTTGTATGGTTTGAAGCAATCACCTAGAATGTGGTACCAAAATTTTGACACTTTTTTGTTGTCATTGGGGTTTATGAGATCATTGAAGTCAAATCATTGTGTGTACTTTAAAACTAAAAACGGTCGTCTTCTTATTATTTCCCTATATGTGGATGACATGTTGTTCATTGGGAATAGTAAGGGAATGATTTCTGAATTAAAATCTCAATTGTTAGCATAGTTTGAAATGAAAGATTTAGGTGCAGCTATATTCTCGGGATGGAAATTAGAAGGGATAGGGGAAATAGAAAACTTTGGCTCAGCTATCTAGTAAGTATATAAATGCTTTCCTAAAAAGATTTAATATGACATATTGCAAGCAGTTAGTTGTTCTGGTGTTGCAGGGAATGAAAATTTCTATTGAAGATTGTCTAAAATTTCCTACTAAGATGGAGGACATGACCAGGGTGTCTTATGCAGGTGCAGTTGGCAGCTTAATGTATGCAATCATTTGTACCAGGCCAGACATTACTCAAGCAATTGGAGTACTTAGTCAATTTATGGCTAATCCAGGAAGGCCACATTGGGATGATGTGAAAAGAGTTTTCAAGTATTTGAAGGATACTTCCTAGTATGCCTTATGTTGTCATGGTCACTCTACTGGATCACAGAGTTCAATTAGCATTTGTGGATATGTGGATTTTGATTGGGTAGGGGACATTGACAACAAAATATCCACCAGTGGATATGTATTCATATTGTTTGGTGGTGTAGTTAGTTGGATGAGTAAGCGACAGGCTGTAGTCACTTTATCCACGACTGAGGCGGAGTACATGGAAGCAACTCATGCCTACAAGGAAGCTATTTGGCTTAGATTTTTGTGTTCTGACATTGGTTTTGATGCAGGAAAAATTGTAATTTTCTGTGACAATCAGAGTGCTATTTGTTTGGAAAAAAATCCAACTTTCCATGCTAGGATGAAACATATTGATGTGTACTTCCACTTTGTTCGTGATATGGTGGTGGATGGAAAGGTTAATTTGGAAAAGGTTGATACTCTGGTGAATGTTGTTGATGCATTGACGAAGCCTGTGAGCATAGATAAGTTCAAATGGTGTGTCAATTCAATGGGCCTTGGGGCCTATGATCTTCAGTGACTTCAAGCATTGGGAGGAGCTAGTAACTTCTTCGTCAAGTGGGAGAATGTTGAGAAACTTTCTCAAACTTACTTGCGTGTTAAGATGTTCAGGATTTGAGTTTTCAGTTATTTCTGGCAAACACTACATTGTCAGAGGGAGTCTCTAAGAAGTCACCTCGACATTAGGTGATCCCACAATACTGGTTTACAATTTTTGACCAAACTGGACACTTAACTGATTTTTTCTAACTAAATCTTCACTTTCGGGCACCTATAGCAGCTAAACCATGAGGAATTTGAAGATAATGCAAACTAGTGATTTGTGACATTTTTTCTATAGATTCTAAATATATTTTTTTCAAAATTTTTGGAATTATATTTCACTTATTTTTCCATCTCCTTCAAAAACTAGTTTTTTTTTTCAGTAAACACCATTTTTAAGGAGTGACACTCACCGTATAACACATAATATTTTTTCCATGAAGGATAAAATTCTAATTATTTCGAATTTAGATTTGTAACTACAATATCTAGTGCTTACAATTGGTTTCATAGTGTTTTATTGAATACTTTTTCCTTAATCAAGTTCAAGTGAAACCAATTACAATTCAGACATAGGCGGACCGTATAACACAACTTTTTTTGTATGTATCGAAATTCAATTATTATTTTTTTTGTTGGATCAAGGACTTCAATATCTGTTGCACTCATATTTAAAAAAAAATTGATAATATTCTATTTTTCCACATGAATAAAGAGCTTGATTTTCGGTGAAAACCTACATTCACAAAAATAAAAATAAATATACTAATAAAATTAAATTTATTTAAAATTATACTTTTTGGGAAGCTTATAATAAGGACTACATAGTTACAAAAAATAAATTTTAAATGAATTCATTTGATCCCCCAAAAGGTAAATCAAAAGTGGTTTTTTATCAGCATTTTGATAGGTGTAAAGGAGATTTCGTTATAGGTATGGTTTAAAACTAGCGAGGTTCTATCCAAGGGGGTTTGATCTAAGGAAGTTTGATCAAACCCTCTTCAATTGGAATGCTTTAAATGGAACTTTTTAAGGCTTAAATCATTATATTTTCTAAAAATATGTGATTTCAGCAAAAATCGAAATTCCCAGAAATTGTAAACTAGCTTTGTGGGATCACCCCATGTCTCGATGGGAGACTAGGAACTCTTGTCGGTAGGAGTGGAGAACTTCATCGGGACATGGATTGGAGTCTCCTCAATGTTTCGATGGTGTGGAACCCATGGTATACCATTAAGGTGGGATCGGTCAGCGTGGAAGGTGATGTCAGTTGTACGATGATGGTGACATGGATGTTACGTTGGTAGTGGGGACCACAATTAATGTTATAAGCTTTGTCGATGGGACTTTTGTGTATCGATGCAAGGTGCTAATTTGTCCCCTCGATGATCCGATGGGAGGCGGTAACAATAGTAAGAAAAAAGAATTTTGATGTGACAGTGAAGAATCAGAGGGACTTGTTTCCTTGTCCCTTCAACATTATGATAACTTCAATGAGTATCGATGGTTAAACGGTATTGTGACCGTTCTTCTATGGGATGTGAAACAATTGTATCCTGGTAATTCTTGGAGAACATAACGATTGGTAATCTACATTGTATGTAGTATGCATTGTAATAGTGTTGAGGTTTATTGTAACTATGAGTGTGATCAAAACAAGTTGTAATCGAATGTTGCTAGATTGATATTGTGAATCAACACCTATGAAAGTGAAACTTTGTAACTTGTATGTAATTCATTTACTGTAATATAAGAAGGTTGTTGCTTTGGTGTGTGGGTTTTTTCCTGTAAGGGTTTTCCCATGTAAAATATGGTGTTCATTTGTGTTGATGTTTTTTAATTGTCTATTCTATTATTCATGAATATGTATTTTAAATGGACTGTAATTGCAAAGTTTTGTAAAAAAATTTGTATCTCTCTCCTGAGGTTTAGCATTTGGAAGGCGTTTCCAAACTTTTCTTTCCTATTAAATGGTCTCTTCCACCTTTAAGATTTTGTAAAACTAATACTGATGGTTCATCTCGAGGTAATCTGAGGGAAACAGGTATTGGTGGAATTAGAAGAGATAGTACTGGGTTAGTTCACTTCTTTTTTCATCTATTATGGAGATTGTTACAAATAATCACATGAAGGCTCAAGCTATCTTAGTAGCTTTGGATAAATCATTTGAGCTTAGTTGGAAAAATATTATTTGTGAGATGGATTCAATGGTGTTGGTTTCCCTCTGGAATAATGGGAAAGCTTCTCAATCTTCTTGGAGGTTATCTATTTGTGTGGCTCAAATTCTTTGCATGGCTCAAAATTTTGATTCCATCTCTTTTATTCATATTCCTTGTGAGTTGAGTGTTGTTGCAAATTGTCTGGCTAAATGGGCTTTTGATGTTGATTGTAGATGGAATGTTATGGATTGGGGATCTCTTTCTTTAGTCCAAAGCTCAAAACTTATTTCACTCCTTCATCATGATTTGGGTTGATATTCTTCTTTCATGTTCTCTTGTGAGGCTCATTGGGGATGGTTTTGTAACAAACCTCCTTGGATTTTTGTTCTTTGGGCTTTAATGACAACTATTATTGCTTGGAAATCCTTATGTAACTCTTTCAGTTTAATTAATTAATATATATTCTATTTTTTTTGTCAAAAAACTAAAATATTATTTATCTATCTATACATTATATAAGTCAAGGGGTCATTATATTTATAAAAAAATTAATAGGATGAATTTTGAATTAAGAGACATAGATTATAAAATAGCATAAAATAATGTTTTATTTTGATATCAATACATTTTTTAAAAAAATAGTAATAAATTATATATAGAATGTGTATTAAGTAATAATAACTTCTAAAAATTATGTAAAAAATGTTAGTCTATTTTATTTACATAGAATTTTTAAAGATAGATATGCTAGTAAATAAAATAGTTATGTATAAATATATTATATTTATTATATTTTTTAAAATAGAATAAGCATAAAAATATAAATCATAGTAAATGAAATAATTATATAATTTAGTAAAAAAAATAGTAAATAGTTATATTTTTTAAAATAATAATAAACAATATATTTTATAAATAAAATAGTAAGTAATATTTTTGAATGTCAATAGTGGCATGGTTAATTTGTGTTCTTCTTGCTATCAAGGTTCAAGTCTCATTGGATTTTTGTTATATTTTTACTTATTTATAGACAAATTTAGTTCAATTGACTTATTTGTGTGCTTATTATTCTCTCGTTTGGGTCTTGTTTTAATATTTTAGACTGTGAAAACTTCATATTATCAATAAAAAGATATTTTTATAGTATTCAAGTGTCTAACATCCACTTTTTTAATAAATAATATACTATTATTTTGTAATTAATAAAATTAATATTTTATAAATTATTGTCTATCAATTATTTTAAGAACTGTAAAAAGAAATATATTAAGAAAAACAAATTATAATTAACAGTGAATTTAATTACAGTTTTGAATGGAAGAGGCTATCTATCTTTCAGAACAGTTGGTATAAATTCAGACATCCTTTCAAACATAATTAAAGAAACAAATCTAGAGAAGAAGAGACACAGAAAAAAACAAAGTTATGATAAAAAAAGCAGATCCCACAAGATGCATATGATCCTTTAAAATGGAAGCTACCAACATGATAAGGAGGAATCATATATCATCTCAACTACAGTGGAAGAGACAAAATTATCTACGTAGCTGGCTTTTGTCTGAACTCATTATCTCTTTCGAATGAAATCATATTCTCCTTTTATGACTCCATTCTTCATATTTGCACAGTGTCTTTAAGTAATTTTATTTTGTGCACCCACCATATATTCTCTGTGCTCCTCAATCAAATGGCAGAAGATGTACGCAGCTTTAATATGACACAATGTTTATGTGTCTCACATTTATTAATCAAAACATCTACATTGACCTGCATTGCACAGACCAGTTACAAAATGTTAGGTGGTTAAATATTTCAAGTTTGGTGGGCTTGCTTTGTCTATTTGGTATGGGTTTAAAGTAGAACATACATTGTATTATCCAATCTATATGTCTATTTGGTAGTTGCTTATTTTAAATTGATTAATACAAGTCGTTAAACATATCAATTGAAGAGATGGTGAGTGTGTAGGCTGCTTTTAATGAAAATTTGATCTTATGTGTTTCAATCCCATTAGTGAACAAGTGTATAATCACTTACATGGTGGTTTGTTCTATATAGAATTAGTAAGGTATCATATGGTTTTAGGTGGCGAGTCTGTTGGGTCTGCTTTGTGGTATTAACATTAAATTCTCATTTCTTATTGCATCACGGTGAAAATGAAAAGGTTATGGTCCAAAACTTCAACTTTTTTCATTTTTTGATGTTATAATTTGATCACCATGAACCATCAAATGTAGTTGCATCTTCAGATGATGTGTCAAGTGTCAAAGGATGAATGTATAATTTGGTGAGACACGTGGTTTGGCATCTCTTCTTTTAATGGTCGGGGGATGTTTATATGGAAGATTGTATGACATTCACTTTTGCAACATCAAACTAAGCAATGATACACGATTTTATGTCACAAGAATAGTGGTCTCATTTTATTTATGCAAGCAGAGCCTCTTGGCTATGTGTCATCAATAAGAAAAAATAACCAAACTTAGGTGCTCTCGCATATGCTTACCTCATTTTACCCCTTACCATATATCATTAGCTGATCAATGTGACTTTTTGATTATGCTAAAAACTTAGTGAGTCAAGGTGGTGATTAAAAATAGAATATGATAACATTTTGCAACACAGTTTAACTCTTATTGGTCAAAATGATATTTTGCAAAAAAATGTAAGGGGTCCACCCTTACAACAATGGATTGTGGATTTTCCACCTGGTATGGGTAGACATTGATGGGCACACTATTTGTTTGGTCTACACAATTAAAGTAAAAGATACACATCTTTGTTTATAGTAGTGAATGAAAAGGAGGATTAGCATTGGTGATCAATTCTCATTGGCCAAAAGACTAATATGTGAACTCTTTGTACAAGTTCTTTAGAGGACTTCTCTTTATGGTGACAAAATAAAAATGATTGTATTGTCTTAAGTGGCATACCTTATGGGCCCACTCAGTATACTTGGAAAATCTTGACTACATCACTTAATAATGCTCATATAGGCAATTTGTTCATTTCTTATTATTCCATAAAAAACATGCTAAAAGGTATCCATATATGCAACTTTGCTCTCATCATTTTCCCTCAATCATTGATTATTAATCAACATGAGTTGTTCAGCCATAGCTAAAGTTTAAAATATTTAATTTAGCATAAGCAAATGGTTTTTGATGCAGGAGCATCCAGTGGTGTGAGGGCAATCTTGCATCACCCAAAAAGATGATTTCCATTTTTGTTCCTGTTGTTTTCTTTTTGTAGATGTTTTTGTATTTCTGGATACCCTTTTCGTCAAATAAGAGTTTCCAACTTTCAGAACAGTTTTTCTGCTTTTTCTGCTCAACTGCTATTTTTAGCAGGTTTGCATTTGAAGTCATGGGAAGACAGAAATTTATGGGAAGGTTCAGGATGGAAAAATACACAGTCTGGTGAAAGAATCAGGTCAAGATCATTCACGACTTGAAAGTTATTCAAGTTCCAGTTTCTTCTTTTTGCCCTGAAAAACCTTCTGAGCTCAGTTTGAGGCACCAAACGATCCCGGATGGGCCTGAAAATTTGCAGAAACGCCAAAATAGTCCGCTGAAGGCCTACTTTGTAGAAAATCGTCTTTTCGAGAGCTTTCCGAAAAGGTATTATCATTGAAGATC
>VDFB02171119.1:0-13322 GCA_007258455.2 Sequoia sempervirens | reverse complement strand
TGTCTCCTAACTTTTCAAAAAATTGGGAGAGGACTGATTTGCTATCTATGGTGAATGAGTCCCACCTTAGGACTGGAAACTTGAGTTTTGTCAGATTTCATTTCCCGATAGACAGAAACCAACTCCTAACAGTTTTTCACCAGTAGGTGGACTGATTCGCCACCTAGGCAAATGAATCCCACTATGAAAAATTGGTGATTTCCATCAGCATGCAGAACACTTCAAAATCATTACAAATCATCCAGGTGCACTCATATTCATCCCTGCATTATTTGTTTTGCATTATTTCTTCATTTACATAGTTGTTTGCATATCATAATGTGTTTTCAAACATAGTTGTAATCACGCTTTTGTATTCATTTTTGGTCATTCAAATTAGTCAATTGCATTTAGTTAAGTTCATTTACATTAAACAACATTGCATACATCCTAATTTGAATGATACATTAGCATTTTTGGCCCTATCTCTCTCCTTTTAGGTGAAAACCCCTAGAAGTGCAAGAGTAGTCCATAGGGTCCCAAAAATATATATTTCAATGAGAAACATAGATGTCTTCAAAGGTATCCAAGATAGCTACATGGATTCCTCAATTAAATTTTCTATAGTCCAATATGGAGGGCTTGCTCTCTTCAAACAATTAATCACATTCAAGTAGTCCCCTTCCAACCAAAGTCTTTTGATCCCCTTCTCTTGTGCTAATTTCATCCATGGTAGGCAACTGAAACTTCTGCATAGTGGTTTGTATGGGTTCCCAAATAGAGTGCCATAGCAAAAACAATTTGACCATGCAAATCACATAATACTCCCCCACAACCAGCAGGTCTCGGATTACCTTTAGCAGCACCATCAAAATTCACCTTATACCAATCCTGAGCTGGAGCTTGCCACCTCACACCCGCTCTTGAATATTTGGCCTTCTTCAAGGGGTTAGATATGTCAACATTCAAATTCCACTAATCAGCCACAAAGTGATCATAATTCAAAATAGACACGTTTTTGGTAAAGTTCTTGGACAAAACCATTTTAAATATAAAATTTTACTTGATGGTAGCACAAATCTTGAAGGCCAATATCAAAGGAGAAGTAGATGTATCTTGGAATATTTTTTTATTCCTTTCCCTCCATAATCCCCATGCCATATGGGGGAAAATAAGAGACCAAAGCATAACCAACAAGGGGTTAGATGTGGGGGGAGACCATTAAGGCCATAGATCAACCAAAGACCCCAAAAAGATCCAATCAAGATTCCAAAGGTGCAATACATGAGCACAAACATCCATAGAAAAAGTGTACCAAAAAATTATGTGATAGGAATCTTCTGCAACTTCCTCACACAAGTACCATCTATTGGGCATCGAAAAGCCCCTTTTCTAGAGGTTATTTATAGTCAAGATTTTATCTTGGTAGAGCAACTAGAAGAAGATATTAACTTTCAGAATTAGCTTAGGAAACCAAAGCTTCACCCAAAAGGGATACATAACAAAAACATTCATCTAATGATAGAAGGCAGATCCCATCAAGAAGGAACCATGTGAAGTCAAACACCAGACCACCCTATCACATTGAAATGAGGCCGAAAATTGAATCAAACATAAATAGGAAAATATTGGCTCACATTCCCTATGGACTTCATGAATCCTCTTCCATTTACCATCAACAACATAATATATAGCAAACAATCCAAAAGAGTGAACACAAAGATCCCATAATGGGGCAACCCATATCTCATCCTTCAGAGGTCTATGTCTAGTCCACTAGTCATCCCAAAAAAGGATAGAGCGACTATTCCCCAAGGACCAACTCAAACTAGAAGACACAATTACTCTAGCTTTAATCTAAACATTCCAAAGAGCCGACCTAGAAGGGGGGGAGAAACCATATGCAAAAATATCTTTGAATCTATCAATGCCACGAAGATATTTATTCCCAAAAATTGTTGCCCACTCCTTACCTCCAAGAAGAAGGTTCCAAACTTGTTTTGCCAAGAGGGCTAAATTAAACTCTTTAATTCTTCTCAACCCCAAACCAACCTAATTTTTAGATCTAAAAACTTCCTCCTAGGATACAAGATGCATTCTTCATTTATCTTCCATTCCAAACCATAAAAACCACTTATGAATACTCTCAATCTTCTCCTAGAATTTCCTTGGAATATAAAAAAGACTCATAGCATACACTAGTAGATTCTACAAAGTAGACTTAGTTAATTAAATCTTTCCAACCTGACTAAGAAACACTCCTTTCCATCTAGCAAGTTTGGAGTTAAATTATCAACCAAACCACTACAAAAATAACTAGGCTCCACATTAGTACAAAGAGGTAGACCTAGGTATGTAGAAGGCAAGAACCCTATCTAACATTGTAAAATACGAGCAATTCTTAGTTTCCTACTATCTAGAGTATTCAAAAAGAAAATAGTGCTCTTAGGTAGGATAATCTTCTACCCTAAAGACAACTAATATTTCTACAATAAAAGCTTAATAGCTTTAGCTTGAGAAATAGAAGCTTCTCCAAGGATCATAGTGTCATCCACAATTTTTTGGTGAGAACAAGTTTGGGGAGAAGAAGAAGGCCTTAAACCCTTAATATTCTCATCAATAACAAACTTATGGATAAACATTCCAAGATATTTCACCATAATGATAAAAAAGAAGGGAGACATGGGATCACCCTGTCTTAAGCCTCTTGAACTCTTAAGAAAAGAGGAAGGATAGCCATTAACAAGAACAGAGAAGGAAGGGGTGGAAAACAAATATTCTGCAATCTACATAAATCTCTTAGAAAAACCAAAGGCACTCTAAATCATGATTAAAAATTACCAGTTAACCCGATCATACACCTTCTCTAGATCCAATTTTAAAAAGAGGCCAGCCTTCTTATTGACTAAAAAGGAGTGAATATTTTCATAAACCAAAATAATAGAATTAGCTAGGTTAGGACACTGCAGTTTTAACATTTGACAATTACAATTTTAAGAATTAGGTACCCATAGCATAATGTAATAGTTTATATTCATTTCCACTATTTTGTGAATTAGCAATTTACTTCATTTTCTAACCTTTACTATCTTTTGTACATGTGCATTTTCCTATACTCCATTGATGTAGTATGTGTCTAGGATCTATGAACACATATATTTTTCCAGCACTATCTAAATTTTATGAGTCCATGGTTGATAATGAAATGCAACCTCTTGTGAAAGATGAACTGTTCAGTTAAGGATTATTAGGTCCTCTAATATGTGTGTATACCTAGTAGCACCAAGTTGATTAGACATTAGATCTAGGCTCTACATTTTTGGCATCATTATTGAGGATGGTGCTAAGTTTAAGATTCTCTTATGAATTTTCAATTCCTTCAAGCACTCATAGTTTAAAAATTATGTTTCCAACATTAGGATAAATAGGTATTTTAGCCATCAAGAGAAATATGAGTTACTAAAAAAATGTGTAGGAACCGCTAATCTAAAAGAGTCACAACCATTGCATGTGGAGGCAGCGAGATGCTATGGGAAGTACACGAAGCATTAGAAGATACTAGTGAATAGAATGAGGGAATCTCTAAAGAAGAATCATACCGTATACCATTACTTACACCAAACATAGAGGAGTTTTCCTGAATACATATAGGAATCATGGGTGATGTAGCAGCAAAAGATCCACCAAAGCATGTAATGTTTGAATTCCCTATAACTAACCAAGAAAGGGTAGTCATTCTAAAGAAGATACCTCCCTCAACACTCCCCATCTTCTACTGACTAGTCATAAAGGATCCAGACACCTTTCTTTTTTAGTTTGATGTGATATGTCAAAGCTATGAATACACCATAGATGCACACCAACTCAAATTATTTCCAGCTACACTAAAAGATGTTGCTTTTTGTTGGTTCATGGGGTTGAGAAGAGATGTTGTTCCCAAATAGAATACAATGAAGAAAAAGTTCCTAGAAACAAAGAGGAATGATATCTTAAGGATTTCATATAAAGAAGATGATTCATTGGAAGATTATGTTGAGAGGTTCAGCTCTATCTCAAGAAATCTCATTAAAATGGACTTTTTGATGAATCCTTGAAACTAGTGTTTTTAAGGGGAGTTCTTGAAGATTATATGGATGCCCTCAATCTCAATGGAGCAAGGGATATCTCACACTTTCCATTTGATGATATTTGTAAAATATGTAGAAATTATTCTAACTTTCCATTTGATGATATTTGTAAAATATGTAGAAATTATTCTAAGTCATTCGTCAAGAAGACTAAGGGAGACATGACCTCTTCTTTCAACAAGTCATCCACTGGAGTCTCAAGGACAGAGTTGAGAAATATTCTATCAAACATGAAGGAGGAAATCATTATCCACTTGGTTATAGAAGTGGATACCCTCCATATCAATAATAAGAAAGAAGAAGTAGAGGCATCCCTTGTAGAATTTTGTCCACACTATCACCAGAAGAAGATCAATTGCAAGTACAAAAAGCTAGCTAGTATATCTGAATACAAGTAAGGGAAGTTAGAGTTTCATGCCCTGGAAGATGAAAATTTCATGTGTTTTAAATTTCTCAAAAAAGTCCATGGCAACCAATACAAGATATGCCACAAGATCCCTTGACTTATAATCTGTCATTTCAAGGTAGTAATTCAATTTCCCCAAATTGGAAACCTCATCCTTGAACAAATGTACATAATTAACAATATTCAATACCCCAAGCCTCTAATTGGACTCAATTGGAACAAGGAATATGGCCACCATACAATTACTAGGGACCAACTTATAATTCCCAGTGGCCACCCAGCAAAACCAAAGGTCACCACCATGGAAAAGAGGTTAGAAGTGGCAAAATAAAAGATCAAATTACCAGCAACCACAACAGCAAGACATAATGTCAAATCTAGCTACATCTGCACCAACACCACCAAGAGCACCTCAATTTCTATTACAACCTACACCTAACCCCAATAATTAGCATGTCCAATAGGCTTATGCTAATGAAACCATCTGATACCCTACTTATGGGGTTGAGGTGAGTGATGTCCACCTCAAATCAAGGAAAATGCTAGTTGGGCCTTCATCTCCTCACATCACATAGTTTACTAATGATGAACTCATAGAAAAAACTATGGACCAAAAACCTAGGGAACATGAATCAAATTAGGTCAACCCAACAAATATAAGTCCAGAACATCCATTCCATGAGAGATTTTAAAAATACAAAAACATTATTCACAAACTAAATATGATCTATTGGGACAATTCAAAGATTTTTGCATTAAGATACCCCTCATATAGGAAATTAAGGAAGTGCTAATTTATACCAAGAAAGTGAGAGAGTTATGCCTCAAAAATACAAGAAGGAAACACAAAGAACCTCAAATTGTGCATTTTTTAGGACAACTTGTAGATATTATGTTAGGAAACATAGTTGTCCCCAAATATGCAGACCCTGGGAGCCCTATTGTGGATTTCAAAATCAATGGAACTCTCATTAAGAATACCTTAATTGACCTTGGAGCATCTATTAATTTAATGACCAAAGAAATCATGAAGCTATTACAACTAATCAAGCTTAGACCTACACCTATTGTGTTACAGTTAGTAGATAGGTCTATAGTAAAACCTAAGGGAATAATAGAAGACTTGGTTATAACATTAGGCTCATGGGAATACCCTATAGAGTTTATGGTACTACAACCTTAATTAAATCTTGCAGGATACCCACTCATCATAGGAAGACCTTGGTTGGCTATTGCATACGCTTTTATAGGTTGTAAGTCTGGTAACATGATCATTTTCAATGGAAATGTAACCAAGAAACTAGTCCTATATCCACCTAATCATTTTAAATGGATATATTGATGAGGAAATGTATATTTCACAACCTATATTTTTTAAATACCTTCTAAAGAATAGTATGTTTATAGATTAAAGAAGGCCTTGTATGGTCTTAAGTAGGAACCAAGAACATGATATTCAAGGATCGATTCATTATACCTACAACATTAAGGTTTTCTAAGAAGTCGATTAGATCCAAATTTTTATATTAGGATCTGAGATAAGGACTTTTTTATCTTAGTCCTCTTTGTTGATAATCTTATCTTCAATCGCAACAATTCAACTTAATTTGCAGAGTTTAGAGTAGTTATTATGTAGACATCTAAATTTGACCACTTCCATATGGTCAAAGGTGTCTCCTTAATCATCTCTTTGCTCATTTAATTCGTCCTCTTTGCCGATATTAATTAAATCACTCATTTAATTAATATTTCCTATCTTACATAAGGTTTCCAAAGTATTTAATTTAATAAATATTTTTTCCCCTCTTTCCTCTAGATTAAATAAATATATCACTTTATTTAATTTAGTCATATTATCTCTTGGAATTTTAAATTTATTTTTAATTCCTCACTTTCTCTCATTGTCACATCCTCCAACTTTTGCAAGTTGGTCCCTAATCCCTCTTAACAATTTAACCCTCTTTCTTAATCATAATTAACTTATGATTAAGATGTGCACACTCCTAATCATCATTAGGGTCACATCCTCCATCATTTCCCACTTGCCTTTAATCTGTCATTAATTTATCTAATCAAGTACTTGCACAACCTTAATCACCTGATTAGGTCAACCTAATCCCCATATCATTTATGGAATGTGTCCTAAGTCAACCTTATTAAATGGCTTTCTCTTTTTGAAGAAGGCACTCCATTCCTATGTGAATTTTTAATTCACATTTAATCCCCCAATGCATTCCTTGGAATTTAAAATTCTTTTTCTCATCCCCATGTGGATATTTGAGGAATTTTTAATTCCTCACATGTCCTCTCACCCACATGGGGATAAGGACCCTCCTTTATGAGGAGATCTTGTCCAATCCCAAGGTACTATGTACTACCCTCCATGTCATGTACTCTCCTTCCACCTCATGTACATCATCTTACAAGCCACTTCACATGCCACATGTCAAGATGTGAGGGCTTGTGAGTTCTCAACTCACCTTAGCCCTACATCTTGATCTTAGTGGCTCAATCTCAACTGTTTATTTTCCTAGAGAGTCCAAAATTCTCTATAAATACTCCCTTTTTTCTTTCATTTAGGAAGAGATTATTTATGCTAGCCAAACTTTTGCAAAATTTCTCTTGAGCCATACTTAGCCAAATTCTCATACTTGCATCCATTTTCACTCATTTTCCATCCTCATCTCATCTCATAGCTTGCATCTCTTGCCACCAAAGGAGAATACAACATCAAAGATCGAAGGGCCAACCAAAGGATCAATTCAAGACAAGGTGAATCCACTCTATTTGTTGTTTTTATTTTGTTTTGAATCCAAATAGGCTAATCTTGAGGTGTAGGGTGTTTATAGTTGTTATTTGTGCTCTTTTGTTTGATACTCATTTTCTAACAAGTATTCCCCTCACAATTACTATTAAATTTTACATGATATATTTAGGATATATGCAATACTTTCTTGGTATAGAAGTATGGATAAACAAATATTGATTATTTATGTCTCTAACAATATATGCTTCAGATATTCCATAAAAGAATAATGAATATTTGAAAACCTATTGCAAAACTCATTGAAGTTGGATATAATTTTCTTATGTGGGAAAAGGGATCTAGGGTCTAAATCATACCTTTCCCAAAATTACATTAGAGAGGAACCAAAATTGATCACATAAGACCATTCAAGGCTATTATCCTCAATAGAAGATCTAGAATGGTTGATCATGGCTTTGGTATCTATTTTTGTGGGGGTTGATTGATTTGATAGAAGATGTGTGTGTGTGTGTGTGGATCAAGTGAATAAGGCGAATTATGAATCTACAACAAACTAATGTGAATACAAAAATATGTAGGACTCAAAGACAAAAACTGATAATAAAATAGCAGAATGCAAAGGCAAAGGAACCTAGTATACAAATTAGGGTTGAAATTGTCTGGTCAAGGGAGGTGGCACCCTAGATTAGAAGATGTTTCTTTGTAGAATCATTGAATAGGTACAATTGGGTCCTAGTCTATACCTTCTTTCCTCCTGGACTCAGTTTTTGAACTCTATCTATTGACGAATAATCCTTCTTGCCCTAATTTGTTGAAATAGGAGACTTGAATGCTTGATATTGGTATTAAGTCTTCAATCTTCTCTCAAATCCACTTCAGATCGACTACCTACAAATAAGAGAGGGGATAAAGGTTTCTACCATATAGGGGCTTTCCTAAGTCAAACCTTTTTTTGGCATTTCCACCTAGACACAATGGCTATGATGATATAAAGAGTGCTTACCCTCGATTGGGAAAAGGTAAATGGATAAAAACAAGTGATAAATAACAAATGATGCAACTTACCACTCAAATCTGATCTCCTTGATGGGTTGAAGTCATGATACAAATTTAATGTCATAGGGGGCCATTTAATGTCACAGGGGACTATTTTTCCAATCACTCCTTAGGGAGTGCATACAAGTTTAATGACATAGGGGACCATTTAACGTCATAGGGGATGAATCACCTCAAGAGGTGTACAAAATTTTAATGTCATAGGGGAAGAATCACCTCAAGAGGTTTACAAAATTTTAATGTCACAGGGGATTGAATTGGTAACCACACCTCAAGGGGCATTATAACAAATAGTGCCACAAAGGGGCTACACAAATAAAATAACAAGCACACCTTAAGGGGTATTATGCATAATACCACCACTAAAGGGGTACATGAATGAATTTCAATGCCACACCTTAGGGGATATCATGCATAATTTATCACCACTAAATGGGCACATGAAAAAATTGCAAGGCCACACCTTAGGGGATATCATGCATAATATCACCACTAAAGGGGCACAAGCATGAATTTAATTTTCACTAGATACCAAATGTATGAAATTGGATGATGGATATGACCCCCTAAAATGTTGGCATATTTGATATTCTAATATTTCAAGGAAAGAAACAGTGAAAAGAGGATCCTTGGAAAGAATACAAACCTCATAATATTTAATTATCCTTGCCCCCCAAGTGTAG
Source organism: Sequoia sempervirens (assembly GCA_007258455.2). Taxonomy (NCBI): domain Eukaryota; kingdom Viridiplantae; phylum Streptophyta; class Pinopsida; order Cupressales; family Cupressaceae; genus Sequoia; species Sequoia sempervirens. The sequence goes on along the minus strand of VDFB02171119.1, from coordinate 4,304 downwards.
GGACAAGGTATTAAATCATTGTGGATATTATCATATTTCCCCTCATTGATGAAAATATGGTTGCACAAAAATATTGTGTGCTTCCATGCATGGCATTCAGCAACATATGATGCTATGAATGCCACATAATAAGGAGCAACATCATAATTACTAATTTATTATCTTATATGGATCCATAGGGTCATCATATATTTTAAATAGTCATTGTATTTTCTTCTTTAAGGTAGAACACTCATCACCAAAATGCCCAAACATTTGATGGTATGCATAAAAGGATGAATTATGTTTTTTTCATTTATTATACTTTCATTCACATGGATGTGGAAGGGTGATTATACTCATTTGAAGGAATGTGCATAATTCCTTTTCTACCTTGGATAAGGGGTATGAAGCAGGAAGTAATCCATTTTTATGCAATTGATAATTTGATTGTTGAGTAGAGGTTGGCATGATTGTTTCTAGTATCCTATTCTTATTGTGGTAAGATGTAGTTTGGTTTCTATAGGGCTTTGAACTCCTTGTTTATCATTTGTACTAAGACATTTTTTTGCGAGGATTTGGAAACCATGGCCATAGTGTGTCTCCCAATCAAGAGATTTGTTTCTAGCTTGGTTCAAATAGGATGAGTAACTATTTTGGGAAAAGTAAGCATCATGTTTGATATGGGAAGATGGATCAACATTATTTCTAGGGGTATCATTTGCATGTAAGTGTAATGGTCAAGGGATGAATTGTAAGTGGATCTCTTTATGAGAGGGAGAACACATGTCAAGTGAATTTATGACAGGCTTTTGTAGATTCTTGGTAGAGATGTAGAATGTAATTTATTTGAGGTGACTTGTAGCTTGTAGCTACATCTTGTGGAGTGGGTGGTATATGGATTCTTCATGCATGTTCATTATGTTGTCTCTAGGAATATTTGAATAAGGGTAGGTAAAGTAGTGTTTAGGAAGTTGTCAATGATCTCTTATGCTTGTTCCAAGATATCCTCTTTATAAGGAGATACATTGGGAGAGGAGGATACATGAACTTCATCTTTTTTTGGAGGAACATTACCAAAAGAACAAAATGACACATCAACCAAAGACTTCAAAGAAGAAATTACTTTACCAAAATAATCAAACATTTTCAAAGTAAAAAGTGAAGTACATATGTATGTGTATTGGATATGGGACACTAGGTTGTGAGTTTCTTAAATTTATTATAAGATTTAGGATTATTAAGTGCTCATATAATGAAGAGAAAAATAGACAAAAGTGACAGTATTTGAAACAAATTTCAAAAACATAAAATATATCTACACAAAAGTCACAAAGATAGAATTGTAGCTAAAATTTGAATAGAAATAAGCTTAACAAGGGTGGTAGTTCCCTAGAACTCAAAGGTGAAAGATTTTAATAGTTCAAAATATGGAAATGAACTATAGTGTATGAGGATTTGAGGTTGCTCAAGTTCAGTACTGAAAGAAAAAACATTTTTGGAAATGCATGAAAACCTAATTTGTCTAAGTGAAGCACACACATGCATATAACTTTATGTTGTTAAGGAAATGCAATATATTCAAATGAAAATTTCCAAAATTAAAATTTTGTAACTAACTAAATTTATCTTGACAATGTTGAAATCTGGCACTTTTTAAGCTTTTGAAATGAAAAAAAAAAATGAAAATCTATGTTTTTTCAATGTTTTTCACTAAGATGTGCATGTTTGACAAATGAAAACAACCTAAGATTACACTCAAATTTCACAATGAAATATTTATGATTTTAGAAGGCTTTGAAAATGTAAAATGTGTCAGGTTCACCAAAAAATTATGTGGGAAAAGGGATCTATGGTCTAAATCACAACTTTCCTGACATTGCATTAGAGAGGGACCAAAATTGATCACATAAGACCACTTGGCTACTATCCTCAATGGAAGAGCTAGAATGGTTGATCAAGGTTTTGGTCCCTATTTTTTTGGGGGTTGATTGATTTGATATTAGATGTGTGTGTGTGAGTTTCAAGATAATTAGGTTAACTATGAATCTACAACAAACTAATGTGAATACAAAAAAATGCAGAACTAAAAACCAAATTTTGATAATAGGATAGCAGGATGTAGAGACAAAGGAACTTGGTATACAAATTAGGGTTGAAATTGCCTAGTCAAGGGTGGTGATGCCCTATACTAGAAGATGTTGCTTTTTGGAGTCTTTGAACAGGTACATGTGGGTCCCATTAGAGTATCTTCTTTCCTATTGGACTCATTTTTTGAACTTTGTTTGTTGATGAATAATCTGTATTTCCCTAATTTGTTGAAATAAGAGACTTGAATGCTTGATCTTGCTATTAGATCTTCAATCTACAAATAAGAGAGGTGAGAAAGGGTTGTGCCATAAATGGGCTTTCCTAAGAAAAACCTCATTTTGGTGTTTCCACCTCCACAATGGGTATGATGATATAAAGAGTGCTTATCATTGATTGAACAAAGGAAAATGGATAAAAACAAGTGATAAATGTTGTTGCAACTCACCACTTAGATTTCATCTCCTTGATGGACTGAATTCATGATACAAATCTCATGCAAGGAATATTTACTTGTTGATGGGAAGTCCTACAAGTGTTAGTACTTACAAAACATGAATAACCTTACTTATGAACTGGATGCATTGCTAACATGAATCTTGACTAATGAAAAAGTTTTTTAATAATGCTACTTATTCTGCTCTTGATTACTTTTTTAAATTTTCGCTTGCCCAAAATTTACTTAGATGCTCAAATAGTGAAAAAGATATATATGAATTTCTTGATTTATTGCAAAATTAATTGTGAAAAGTTGACAAATGAATTTGAATTTGCAAACATAAAAATGTTGACGTAACATATTCCAAATTGGGCCAAAATAGGTTGGTCAAGGGTGGTGGCACCCTAGACTATCTACCTATTTTGTTGATTTTATTGTTGTTAAATAAATAATTAATATTAATTTTCAATTATATCCTAATTTTTGAAGATAATAAAATGGTCAAATTATAAGCATAATTGGGTCCAAGAGCATAAGGGGGAGCTAAACCTAGTGTGAAATTATCAAGGTTGACAATTCATGATGCTACAAATATATCTAGCTTACATGTTTCAAATCTAGTTGACCCCAGGCTATATAGAAAGTTGATTGGAAGTTTGATCTACTTAACTACTACTTAACCATATGAAAACTCAAAAATGGTGGTTAGTATGTTTTGGGAGATAGGACCACCAATTTCCTTCAAGCCCCATTCAAGGAAACATTAGAGATCTCAATCTAGGGATGGAATGAGGGAAAGAGACCTATTATCAATTAGATTTGCACCCTACTAAATACAAGATTCAGAAATCTAATGAAACATGGAAACCTTCTTCAGATGTGGGTGATCTGAATGAAGAAGGAATCTCCAGAGTGAGCTAGTTCTCTGAATGATTGATCCTATTCTAAGTATTTTTAGGTAAAGAGTTAGAAGGATGAACTAAAATTAAAATCTAAATCTAACTGGTATTTCACTAGAAGTTATGAGATTCAAACACTGGCACTCACAATAGATTTCCTATCATAGTAAATCTCACAATCCCACTGGCACATACTTCCATAAGTCATTTGCATGAAGATTTTTGGACAAAATACAACAAACAACCTGAAACTATGCAATTCTAAAACACAACTTACAATAGCAAGACATAAAAGGATTCTGCTTCGAACCACAAGGACATCAAATTGCTATTATAAAATGAGACAGAAATGAGAAGGAGAATTTTGCTACTTTATTAAAACTGAAAGAGTGTTCCTGACTGAACTGAGTACAACTGAGTTTACAAGCTCAAAATTCTAAGAGCAAGAAACCAAGATCTGAACTGAGAAGAAGGGAAGAAAACTAAGTTTCTTCAAAAATATAATCTCTAGAAACCCTAATCCGAGCTCATAAGAAAAGCTCAATGAAAAAGGTTGCAAACTACCTCAAAGGTCTGCATAAAAGTAGAAAAAACTCTCTTTTTCCATGCTCACACTGAAAAGCTCCTAAAAAAATGCTAAATCTGCTTTAAAATCGAAAAAAACACCTTATCTCTCCAAAAGGAAACTCAAATCCGACCCCAGGTAGAAAAGTCAACACCAATCTGCTAAAAATAGCAAGAAAACATAAAACAATTTATAAAGTATTGCTTTATGCTTTGCTTTACAAGGTTTGCAGATTTTACAATTTGGCCTACTTTTGCAATTAAAGATTGCTAAATCTTTTGCAAAAAAGAAATACAACCTTATCTCTCCAATAGAAAATTGATTTTCTCAAAAT
>VDFB02171118.1:0-29517 GCA_007258455.2 Sequoia sempervirens | reverse complement strand
ACAAAAATAGGATTTTCCTTGGTCAAATCCTCACTTTGGTAATCAAACCCTTAATGAAGAAGCAAAATGATGAATAAATAACATGCAAATGTCCTAAACTCACCACAACCTCATTGAAGAAATCAAAATATGTCAATGGTTGCTCCAAGATGCTTGATGAATGCTTGAATGAATGAATGCAAATGAACTTGATGAATTGGTGGGGGAATAAACTAGGATGAATGGGTGAATGGTGGTTAAAATGAGAAGAAAAACACTTATGTATACACACTTATGTCCCAATAACCCAATAATACCTCATCACAGGTTGACATAAGGTATTTTTGAATAAAAACCCAAAAGGAGTTTTGAATTATTTTAAATTTGGAGCCAAGAGGGACTCATTTGCCACCCATGGTGAATGGGTCCCACCTTGGGCTTGTATGTGGGTGTTAGGAATTATCTTTCATTTAATGTTTTTTGTCATGTTTACATTCAAAAATACACTTAATTAAGTCTTATGATTGCATAAAGGAGTCAAATAAAGCATAAGAAAGGTGTAAATAGTGAAATCAAATGCAAAATCATGTGAAATCTTGTTACAAGACTTTACAACACTTTAGAATAGGACTTGATAAGTGATGAAAATGTGATTTTTAGGGTGAATTGTAATGAGAAGAGTCTAGAAAAGTGTATAAATGTGTTACAAGACCTTCACAAGACACCTTAATTTGAATGCTTAGGACATAATGTGAATGCATAAGTCACATTGTAACATTAAATAAAACCAAAATAGATCAAGCATCATGAGAGAAAGACCTAAAAGACCATGAAACTATCAAAGATAGATTTTTCTATGGTACAACATAAAGTAGGGATTTTTTGAAAAATTTGGATTAATCCAAGACCAAAGTAGTAGAAATCGCTATTTTTATTTGCTCAAAAGCTTCTTTTCCTTCGGGGGTCCACTTGAACAACAAATTCTTTTTAAGCATTAGTGTGATAGGCCTTACAATACTGGCAAAGTCCGAAATGAACCTGCTGATGAAATTGATTTTCCCTAAAAACGACTGGAGTCCTTTCTGGTTTACTTGCAGGGGTAATTCCATTATAGATCTAACCCTTTCGGGATCTATTGCTATTCCCTCTTTAGACACTACAAAGCCAAGTAGCTTACCTTGAGGCATTCCAAAGACACATTTTTTGGGATTTAAAGAAATCCCAAATTGTTGGCATTTTTGGAAAACCTTTTCTAGATGATCGAAGCGGTCATCCTTTGATTTTGAAAAGACCGTTAGGTCATCCAAATATATCAAAATAATCAAGTTGATTAAACCTCTGAAAGCAATATCCATTTCTTGTTGAAAATTTGCACCAACATTTGATAGTATGAATGACATCTTGGCATATGCAAATGTTCCCCACTTAGTATTAAACGTCATCTTATGTTGGTCACTCTCCTTTACATATACCTAGATATATCCCAAGAAACCATCAAGCAATGAGAAAATTTTAGATCTGGCTACTATCTACAAAATTTTCTCCATAAATGACAAGGGGTAATGGTCCTTTAATGAGGCCTTGTTCAAGTCCCAAAAATTGACATAAATTCTGATGTTTCCATTCTTCTTTTGGATGGGTACTAGATTTGACACCTAGGTGGAATGTTTGATCGAATATATGATTCTTGATTCAACCAACTTGGTGAGCTCTTGTGCCATCAAGGATTCAACCTTCGGGTTGGCTGGCCTTTGATTCTATTAGATGGGCCTAGACCCTTCCTCCAAGTCAATGGTATGTTGAATTATACTAGGGTCATAAGCTCTAAGATCATCATTGGTCTAGGCCATAACTCTGTCATACTCATAGCACAGATCCCTTAATCTTTCTTTATCTTTCTACAGAACCTCCTTTCTGACTTTCAACTTTCGGTCACTTCCAACAACAAGCCCTTCGTAATCTCTTTAATCTACACTAAACCTTCACTTGCCATTTCTCACATCTTCATAGTCAAAAAGTTTCTTGAGGGAAATAAACCCTCTCAGAAGCTTGTTCCCTTTTAATTGGATGACCTATCCATTAGAAAATTCTACTCCTAGGGGTGAACAATCAGGAACCATTCCGCCTTTTTGTATGAAGGTGGAAATATAAGTGTTATAAAAAAATTCCAATTTTCATCATTTTTAGGAATTGAGGGTTAGACGATGACTTGCACTGCACTCTACTTCATTGGGTTGGAAACTGGTTCAAATTGTGATCTAACAGACACCATTCAATTAGTGACACTATTCTGAGATTAGGGAATAACTTATATGTTGGAGGCTTTGAAAATCTCAATTAGATCCCAAATCTGATGTCTATGTGACTTCATTTGAGTGTTCTTTGTAATTGCTTGACTATGGACTTGGCTCACAACAATCTTTGAATACCTAAAAGCTTTCACTCTCTTTATACCCATTCTTTCAATAAGGATTAGAACATGGACCAAGGCCTCATGTTCAACATCATTATTGAAGCATGAGAACAAAAAATGGTAAGCTTTGAGAGTTTTGGATCCCATTAGGGATAGTAATTGAACACCCGCTCTAGAGCCAGCTTTACACTTGGCACCATCAAAGTACAAGTTCCATAGATGATTATCAAATGGATCATTAGATTTCTCTTGATCCTTCATTAGTTTCAAAAAAACTTGATCACCATTGAAAATTACATAGGTGCCTAGCCCTGTCGCATGGAATTTTCCAAAAAAATTGGAATCAATGAATTGGTTGAGTAGCAATTCTTCCTAAGGAGTCCACTCACTTGTATCCTCTTCATCTTCTAGAATTTATATGCAATATTTCTCCTATTGAGAGATGGAAGTATGTACCACTTCAAAGCATAGGAATGCACTGTCCACAATATGTTCAAGATGTAAAGATTTAGAGAGAATCTTCATCTTTTCCCCATGCTTGGTTCTCATGGGACCAATCAAGTGCTAGGTATCCACCAAGTTTGGTAGTCAAATCTCTTGATAGACACATTATGAAGACTGGTGGAATGTCTATCACTACTACTTCTTGAGTGGCTATTTGACTCAGGCAAGAGAAAAGGGTTAGAGATAGATATTTTATTCGACCAACAGTCAAAACCTTCTTCATGTCCAGTTGCATGATTCCCTTTTCAAGAGGCTCATACTTAAGCTTCAAAGCATCAGCCACTTGTTTTGGCATGATACTCATCCTAGCTCTCGAATCGATCATATTATTATGCAAAAGCTTATCTCCCATAATAAGTGTTAAAAAGAAAGGTGTGGGCTTTGGCCTACTTACCTCTTTCTCCTTGGAATTTTCCACATTGTTTACATACACTGCAACTTTTGGTGCTTGAGGTTCTGATGCAGTTACCTTGTCTTTTCTTTGATCACATATTGGAGTTACTCATGTCTAAGGAATTTTCTCTTCTTTCTTCAATGCTTATCGAAGCAGAGTATTTTTTTAGGAATAGATAGGACATTCCACAATGATACATTAGCGGAAACCTTCTTCAATTTCTCCACCACATTAAGCATCCTGACTGTTTGGGTCTTGAACTTAAATGGTGGTATTTCCCTTGTTTTCAAAAGAAAATAAACTGATGTGACTGGGATTGGTGTTTCACTCATCTCTTTCTTGGGAAATGGTAGATTATGCAGCTGTGGGACAGGCCGGATGACAAGTGGTGGAAACTACTTCTCTTATAGTAGAGTTTGATGTAGTTGAGGTTGTGACAGAGGTTGTTGCACATATTCTCTAGTGAACCTTTTTTTAGACCTTGTGTTGTAATCTCACTATACTTGTGGAGCACTGTTCGTCAAGGTTTTGTTTGTGAATACTATGTCTTTCTTCCTCCATCCATGAGAACAACACTTAGTTGAGTTCAATTTCTAGCTCTTGCTCTAGGGACATCCCTTGCATTTTTGCTCTAAAATGAGTATTTTCCATTTTAGGAGACCTGTATTCATCCACACTCTAGAGCACACCTTTGCTTCTTTATTTTGCTATCTTTTGTTGCATATTCCCCCTTTGACAATTTCAAGGCATATGGCTATTGTTGCATAGGAAGTACCATATGTTCTCCTCTTTCATCAAATTATTCTAGCCTAAGATCATTTTTCTACTCTGGATGTTCTTTAACATATAAAGTGGCATGGTGACTGGAAATTTTTAGTTTTTGAATGTTGTCTATTGGCCTCCTCCTTGGGAAAGCCCTTGGTATGTATTTTGTTGATAAAATGGCCTAATTTTTCCCTAGGTTTGAGTGCTCAGCTTTAGAGGCATTGTCTGCTACCATTTGATGATAGCCAACTCATTAGCAAAAGTCCACATGAGACTCTTCATGTTGTTAATATCCATCATGACTGAGTTGTAGCCTGACATGTTGGATTGTGTGGCAGGATACACATACATGGACTACGGCGTGCCTGACATCAATTGCATAGCAAAATTTCTTGGAGAAGCTTCTTCTCGAGATTTTATAGAGGGTTCTATGAACATAGGAATAGGGGGTCATGGTGGGAGCATCCCAACATTGATTAGACTATTTTTCATGCACACCACCACCTCATATACATTGGGAAAGATATCTCCTCCCATGGAAGTTATCATAACTGTGATGTCTAAATTGATAGCCTTTAGATAGAACATGAATTGCATCACATCTATGGGCTGAGTAGTTACATGAATTGTCTACCATGTTTTATCAAACCTAGTGTTTAAATCACTCATGGCCTCTTGCAGGGCCCTTTTGATGGTGATCAATTGATATAATAGTGAGGAATGATCTCCCTTTTCCCAAAAGCATTCAAACAATGTTTATCCAATTTGGTCCCAGGAGATAATAGAGCTTGAATCCAAAGATCAATACCAATCTAAATATTTTCCTTTGAAAGAGGTAGCCAATAGCCTAAGAGCGATATTTCCCTCCACTATATTATGTACCCTACATACTTTCGCTATATCTTGTAGGTGTTTGGAATGGATTTTGAAGTCTTCTCCAAAGAATTTTGGGATAGCCTTAAGGACATTATTGGGTATGGCAAGCCATACTTTTGGGGGTGTGGGTGGTTGTAATGAACTACCATTATCCCATGTTACAAAATTTCTAGGTGAAATGGGAGGTACATGAACCATAAAGAAAATATTCTTATGAATCAAGTATACATGTATTCTAATTTGGGAATTTAAGCCTCTAGGTGGAGTAGATAAAGCTCTAGATACTAGGTTCTTACTTCTCACTCTATTTCTCCTTATAGGTGATACAAAGCCTATAAGTCTTCTCCTCCTGGGGGCTGAGGTAGGTAATTGAGAGTATTAGAAGTGACCTCTCAAAGATGCTCTTGTTTGGACTTTGGGCATGAAACTTCTAGTTTCCTTCCTTAGCCTGATTCAAGAAATATTTTTGACTTCCAATCAAGCATTTGGAAAACTTCTTGTCCCATCGGGCATGCTAGAAAAAGAACCGTTGATCATCAAAGCTTGCGCCTCTCTAACAGTCTTATGGAAAATTCAGCAAGTGGTGGCCAAATTGCATCTCACTGAATACCTCTAGGACTTTTATAGAAATCTGGCTCTTCTTTTAGGGTTTGGAGATAAGGGGAAAATGAAATTTAAACATAAAGCATAAAACGCGAGGTGCCAAATATTTTACAACATTTCAAACCAAAATCATTCCTATGAGTGATATAAATAGGCACAAAATGCCACAACCCTTCATTGTTGGAAAGAGAATGAACAACAAAGGATAACATCAAGCACAATGTATAATTTCAAATCTTTTTGTAGGTAGTGTTCATTAAGGTCTAATCAAACATAAATATTTCTTATGAGTAACAAAACAATGTCTCATAAATCACATGAACTCTTGCTCCTAATACAACAGAGCACGATAAAACAACAATTTTCAGAAAAAAAGAAGAAGTCCAATGACATAGTCTAGTCTAGTTTTCTTAAGCTACTACTCTACCATACAAGCATACAATATGGAAATAATCTACTTAAACTATCCATATTTATCTTGCATGACATTGTGTTTCATTCAAAACAATAATATAAAGAAAGAAAGCTTGAAAAAGGCCATACATGCAAAGTCTCAACAATTTATCCTCAATAGTTTTTGCTTTTAAATATCAAAGGAACTTTGAAATAGAGGTCGGATTCCAATATTATAATAGTTTAAGTCTTAATAGATATAACATGCCAAAGAAAAATAGTCCTACAAATTTTCTTCTAAAAATGATTCTAAAACCGAAGAAAACTAAAGAAACTTTTCTTAACAAAGAAACTGTAACTTGGAATCCAACCCCTCATTGTGTCCCTGCCCTCCTTATATAGCCATCAAAAGAAGAAAACACCACCTGAGCACAAAATTAATTGCTGCTAGATGTTGATACTTGATAGCTTGCAATCTGATTGTAGATCCTTGGTTAGGTTACAACAATCTTTGCTCATTAATTCCCAACTACTCCATTAATACCCTTTAGATATTTAGCAATGATAGAGGCCCATAAACGATCAAATCTCATTAAAAATTTGGAAAACGGATTGTGTTGACTAATCACATCACTCTAAGGAACTGACTAAAAGCTTCCATCCCAAAAACCAAGAAAAGAAAGACCAACAAGCTCTGTCAGACTCCTAAAAGATGTCATCTCATAAGAGGTGCAGTCCTCCTGTAGTGAAGAAATGACACCTAATGTGGGCGAAGATCTTATGATTTTCAAAAAATGTTTTGGGGAAAACTTCTACCAAGGTACTTGTGTTTCAAGCCCTCCTCCAAAAGGAAAATGATAAAAACAAAGTCATGCATCCACCACATGGCACATTTCCCATCTTTCTAACTAGTCTTGCATAAAATTAGACATCTTTGAAGCCAAAAACAAAAGAAGTCAAAGATTGAAAGACTAAGGAAAAGAAAAATGTTTCACAATCAACATCAATGAATGTAATTACAATGCATAAGGATATAAACATGCCAACACTCCTCAAATGAACCCTCCAAAACCATATATCCATAGCTCAAGATCCATATACATCAAAAGACAAAGCATAACATAATAACCTGAAAGAAACAATGGGAAATACTTCTCAAGTAAACTGTTGAGAGGACCAAGAGTGGGGAATGAGAATGCTCCTCCAAGATATCCAAGTTATTATGACTCATCCAAGAACACTCTCCTCATAGGTCCATGTTGAACTCACGTCCAACCAAGGTGTAGGCTTCGCGAACTTCCTACTAAAATCTCATCAAGAGTAACCATCTCAACAAATGTCTATAACCACAAGAGAAATCTAGCGTCACCTATGTCTCTAGGTATCCATGAGTACATGTAACCAATAAATCCATGCTAGAATCCAAATGCAACAAAGCATCATAATGAAGTAATCAAGCAAATGATCAATGTACCCAATACTAAGAGAACCACACAAAATCAATGTCAAAGATCCAATCATGAAATAGGAACGTAAACATGACATCATGATCTCACACCTCCTTAAAGAATATCATATGATCCAAAGAACATAACAAAGACATGTATAATTCCAAAACTCTATTCTAGAATTAAGAGTAAACCATGACATAATAACATAGCCATCTTATCAAAACAAGGATCACATATTAGAATACAAATCATGACACCTCAACCAAAGAATAAATAATTCGTGCATAGAAAACCAAGATGTCAACATATCCATTCACATAAAAAAAATAACCATCTACAAATAATGTCCATGCAAATGTGAAAGAACCCTTCTGCAACAACAGGATCTAATAGCTCCTCCTAGTAACATCTCTAACATTAAAGAAGATAATCCATCACCAAGTGATGAATCCAAAATCACTACCAAAACTCCCAATGAAAAATGATATCGAGCTCTCCAAGTATCATGAAAACCATCTCTTTAATGAATATTCTTCATGGCTCTAACATGTAATAAAATGCAATATCACCAACACCACATAATAAGTAGAACCAAAATCTCCAAGCCAAGAAGATAAATAACATGCTACAAGTCCCAAAACTGACTATCCATTCTCTCATCTAAAAAAAAATACCAATACACAAATGACCATAGACAAGGCCAACTAAGGAAATCTGCATCAACACTAAATCAATCTCATGGATATAGACAATCCACATTTGATTCACCCCAATGTAGCCAATGGGTAGCTAATCCATAAATTGCATAACAGATAGATCCCATACACTAAAGCACGAAAACTCGTCATCACATTAGTAATGTACAAACTTGAGATATCAAAGAAGATAACATGTAGATTTCAAGACTCAAACACCAGATCACCAACAAACCTAATTTTCCAAACAAATCAACAATTGAGTACCATAGTCAAGGAACTAATCATGCATTCCTGCAAATCTACAACTGTTTTCATCCAAAAAACTCTAAGATTTTGAACACAATATTTTCCACAGATCTACAAACTACATCTTTTTTATTAACATGCAAAACCTATAAAAACATCTCCATGTTTAAATATAAAATCACTTGTACATCTAGAATAATAGATCACACATATTTCATCTGAACAAATGAATACTCTAGATCTACACAAACTCATAGCTTTTGGAAAATAGGAAAACTATAAAACCTTCAGAGGAAATAGGTTGTCTAGAAGCTTATAAAATATAAATTATACCAACTTCACAACCCACAAATTTCCAATGGTAAACATATACCAACATTTCCTCAATGAGAAAGTTGCAAACCTCCTCAAAACATGCATGAAGTATATGCGCAAACTTGTAGCTATCTTACATCTAGAAATACCCCAAGGGAAACATAATATGGAAAAATAGTTCATCTACAAATCTACAAAATTGCTAGTTTTGATTAACCATGTAAAACATGCAAACCCACCATGTTTTGTAACACATGCATTCAAATCCATACCCACTTAACATCTGGAAGACCCATAAGTTAGAAAGAAAAACCATAATAGTTAAAGTAGAACAATGGAATATAATTAATATGCATAACCATATATTTTTAACGAAAAATCCATAAAACCCTCAAATCCAAAGAACATGAAACTGAGCCATGCAAGTACAAACATCCATCAGGAACATAGAGGCTGAGGAAATTCTAGTCCCATTTTCAAGCCAACTCCACCACCATGTACATGCATCTGAGAGAGAATTAGGCTATTCTAAAAGCTTCTAGATCATCCAATGATCAACTCCATAGCCTTACATGCATTCAAGGTTATTCAGCGATCAAACAAGAGCTCTAAACCAATAACAGATCAAATATAACCACATGATCAACTCCATAGAAATCTATCTTCTCCATCCTTCATAATTCCTATTGTTTCTAGAAAACAAGATCAACTACAAAACTTCCACTCATAAAGGAATTAATAATCACCCAATTCCTTCAAAACAAATTTCCTCAAGCTTTCCAGGCTAAGAAATCACAACACAAGAAATTCCTAGAACCTAAAACACCACATTCATCACCATGCGAGCACATGCAAGTGACATGCAAGTCCATACAAGTACATGCAAATATGGAATTAAGCTCTGATACCAAATGAAAGGGAAAATATGAAAACAAAAAACCTTCCAAGAACTAGTATTCGCCTTCAATATCTTATGTTTCTTTAAACAAATCAAATTTCAATCATCTTGATACAAGCACATACTACTATGCCTTAAAGAAAAAGTAGACATAGTTTAATTTCCCATGCATTAACCCTAGAGGAAAGTTCATGTAGTTTTAGATCTAATAAAATTTTACCAGCATAATAGCATCTAAATTAACATTTCAAGAATAAGAAACAAAAAGAATAGAAGAAATATAAGAAAAAGAGAATAAAACATGATATACATGGGGAAAACCCTTTTGGGTAAAAAATCCCACTCTAAAGTATCAAACTAATGTATTAATTTGCAACAATATAGTTACAATACACTTGCAAGCTCACAGCCTTAACATGGAGACTACATCTTACTCTTCTCGGGGAAATCTGATAGCACTTTGATACCTACAATATTCAACATACAAAACCCACTCCAAGACATCTAATATATAGAGAATACAAGCATGAAGGTAGCTTCTAGAACAAGCTACAAGATATGAGCATCCAAATCCATGTGGCACATTTTCAAAACACATATTTGACCCTTGTGACACTTGTCACATGATTCCTAACCCCCCTTACATGCCTCCATACTTGGGCACCCCAAATTTTCCCCTAATAGGTATGAAAAATGCCTTACAATGTCATATGATTTGTCATAAATGACAACTCTTACAACTGTAAGTAGAAGATGTCTCTTAGATTCTCTCTCAAGCTTTCATAGGTCAAACTTGGGCACCTATATTGCTCATGCAAAGATTCCTTCCAACACTTGTCCAACCTATCATAGGAATTTTTCATAAGAATCTGTCATACTTTGTCATAGAATCCCTCAAAGATGCCGAGACATGTCAAGGAATCTCTTCCCAAAGTGGGATGCCTACATTGCCATGTGGAGGCCACAACATCCATGTGACCTCCCAATATGCTGACAACTCACTATGCCAAGTTATATTAGATGCCAAATTAATATGAACAAGAAATTACAACATAAAGCATTATAAATTTATATTTTAATGCTAGGAAAATTGTAAAGGTTGAGACACCTTAATTTCCAACAATGTGAAATATCTAAAGCATAAATAATTGAAATATGTCTTAATTACATTGTGGAATGCATCTTTGAAATTTATTTAACCTCAAAAATGTATCAAATTGGAGAACTAGCCCAACCAAAACATTTGGTATGTTCCAAAAAAGAGATTATTAGCAAAGTCTAAAAATTTTCAGCTAGAATAATGTTTAAGAATTGATTACAATTTTACCTTCAACATCTTATTATTGACATGAAGTGACTGGAGTTTTGTTATCATTCCTATTTGATATGGTATATTTCCCATTAAAATAACATTTTATAGGTTTAATCTTTTCAAAGTAGAGTAATTGATTATTCTTGACAATATTTTTCTAGTTAATTTTTTCTTTGAGAGATTCAAAGCTTTCCATCTATTATAGAAGAAAATTTGAAGAAGGTATATCACCACAAAATTTAGAAGATATTATTCCCTCTTGCTAGAATATTTCTATATAAACTATCATTGTAGAGATTGAAATCCTATTAATATATATTATGTGGAAACGGATGGTGGAATGATGCCCTCAATTCTATAAAAAGCTAATTATACCTCTTAAAATTAAGTTATAGGTATACATTATAGTTCAATGATGATATTTAACTCATTGTTGGATAGGTTAGGTGTAGAAATCCTAGACATATTTTGAGAAAAAGTGAGAAAAATATTTCCTCAAAGATTGTTTGGTGATAGGTTAATTATTGTAATTTTAGGAAGACTTCCAAATTAAAATGGAAATGTGACCATCTACATCCTCCATAGATGAAATTTTACCTTGCTCAAAAGGTGTACTAATACTTAGACAACTAAAGTATAGTTATAAATCCACCAAAGAGGAAAGTTTACCCAACTCAAAAGGTATAATTTCACTCAAGGAAAGAACCCTATCTAGAATAGAATATTTTTTCTTTCTATGATTATAAATTAAGACATAAAGAGGAGGCCCATTAAAACTAATCTATTTTCATTAAAAACTTGAGTTGAAAACTCTATTTTTCTATGTACTAAATATTCACGTTAGTTAAGTGACAAAAATCAAAGGAAGGAAATATTATATTGAAAATTGGAGGTCCACTCACCTCATTTTGTAAACCCTTTTCAATAACTAAATCTTACTATTAATTTTATAAAAATATACAATAGTTTTAAAGTATATAAATATAAATATAAAGTATACTAAAAATTCTACATTTTATATTACTTTATGATTCAAAACAATATGTTAATTTAAATGCTTCAAGTTATAAATTAGAATCATGTTACACGATTCTAAACAAAACATTCATCCTAATTTAATTTTTTTTTATCAATTTATAATCACATTCATAGGTTTTCTTTTTGGAATTAAGGTTAGTCTTTAAATACAATCTTAGTTTGTAATTTTAATGAAATTGTGTTGTTGTCATCTCATAATAGTTAGTAACATCAAGAAACATGGTACCAAATTGAGAAATATAGATTTAAAGGTTCAAGGCTTAAATTTGTGATAGTAGAACTAACTAGATTAACTCTACACTTTTAAATCTAAACTAGATTAATAAATTGATAAAAATAGATATTAAATTTATATTGTGAGAATGAACGGTGATGTGAATAAGATTGGATAAATTGAATTGCAAATTTACATGCAAATATATACCATCTTCTAATTAACACATTTAAAAATAATATAATCACCGTAAATTCAAAACATAAAAGAAAATAAGTAAATATATATATATATATAAACTAACTAGATTAACTCTACACTTTTAAATCTAAACTAGATTAATAAATTAATAAAAATAGATATTAAATTTATATTGTGAGAATGAACGGTGATGTGAATAAGATTGGATAAATTGAATTGCAAATTTACATGCAAATATATACCATCTTCTAATTAACACATTTAAAAATAATATAATCACTGTAAATTCAAAACATAAAAGAAAATAAGTAAATATATATATATATATATATATATATATATATATATATATATATATATATATATATATATATAAACTAACTAGATTAACTCTACACTTTTAAATCTAAAATAGATTAATAAATTAATAAAAATAGATATTAAATTTATATTGTGAGAATGAACGTTGATGTGAATAAGATTGGATAAATTGAATTGCAAATTTACATGCAAATATATACCATCTTCTAATTGACACATTTAAAAATAATATAATCACCGTAAATTCAAAACATAAAAGAAAAATATATATATATATATTTCATCATTATAATTATATATAAAAATTATAACAATCTTAAATAAAATAAGCTAAAAACAGGATAGATTTCTTATACAAAATGTTGCAATATAAAAAATTTCTACTAGAAAATATTATAAAGAAACAACATTCTTTTTATACTCATAAAGAGATCAGATTATAAGATTAAGACTATCCGCCCTACTTAAATATCATACCTTTCAATACTTTTTCTCAATAATAAATTTATCTTTTTTTTACCAAAAAAACAAAAAATCTTAACATCAAATTATAATATAAAGACTATTGGCCCCACATAATATCACACTTTCAACACTTTTTATAAGAATAAATTTACACTTTATCCTTTCCCAAAAAATAAATATCTTACATTTGTTTCAATAATAAATTTACATTTTTTTATTTTATTTTTCTTCTTATGATGATGGATCACTGAGTGTGATTGGAAAAATTATCTAAATAAAAATACTGAATACGATCTAAATAAACTTACACATTTGAATCTAGAAACTTTCATACAATATATTTAATAGTTTCAAAATAACTTAGAAAATAAAATATATTTCAACTTTCAAATTTTAAATTATAGGAGTATAGAGGTATATAAAAAGTCAAATACCTAAATATCATAACAGAAGATGGAGGACGTGTAGTGCCCCTTCATTCCCACTATGGATGTGCAAGAAGTTTGGCCTTGAAACTTCCAAAAGAAGCTAAAATAATAGGGATATTTAAAGGTATGTGCTAATAATGTTAAGCAATCGATGTTGTATATTATGAATTTATGGACATATTGATGTGATGAGAGTGTTTGATTACCTTTGGGGTTTTTATTTGATTATAAAATAATATTATTGTGTTGACATGTTATTATGATTTTGATTATGATTATGTTTATTGTCATAAAGATGTACTGACTTGTGTTCAAACTTTGTGGTTGCAATATGGGACATGAGCTTCGGTTAGTGCTTTGGTGAGTATGATGTATATTGTTATGTTATTATTATTATGCAGAGATTTACTTGGATTTAGTTAAGTGATGCAGTAGTATGTTTGTTAGGATAAGTGGAAAGGGCGGCATCGTACCATTGAGCGTATGAAAGACATGCGAACATGAGATATGATTGCTAGAGTTTCTTTCCTAGTGCTTCGGCTATTATACACATGTGTTCTAATTTGTATGTTGAGTGAATAGGTACTAGGCTATGTCTCCACCTGAATTAGCAGGTCTGAGTGTGCCTTTAATCCCAATGGTGGTTGAGGAGATAACATCTAGGCCCAAGTTATAACCTTACTTTAGCCATTGTCCCTAATTAGGGACAATTGATTTAGTGTGTGACCACCTTTTTTGAGTTGTCATGGGACAATGTCCAATCTCTTTTACCTTATGGTTGGAGTGTTGCATGTATATGAATGTTCCTTGTGGGTTATGTTATTATTTGATTTTGTTGTTTTGTCTTGATTTTAGATCCCAACCTATTGGTATTAAACCATGTGGTTAGTTGGGTTGTTGTGATTGTGATTAATGTTATTTATGTTATTTATGTTTCTTTCATGTGCAGTTATTTCACAGTATATGTCTAGCTTTGGTTTATGGATTATTTGAGTGAAGTTAGATATTGGATCAATATGTTAGTTATTATTTAATTGTTAATATTATTATGATTATATATATTACGTTTTATGAAAATAAAGTTATAAATATTAGCATATTCTGATGTTATTTTTTTAAAATATTAATGTTTATTAGTAAATATTTAAATATTAATATGTAAGTATAGGTTATATTTATGTTTTGATTTACTATTTTGGTGGTCTGATTATTTTATGGGGTTTTTCTTTATCTCTTGTAATATTTTGAATTTGTTTAATGGGAAACCCTAAACAAATGAGTTAATTATGTGAGTTAATTTAATTATTTAATTTATTTTAATTATTTTGTTAATGGGTTGAGGATATGTGTTTTAATTTAATATTCTAGTAATTTATTTTATGAGAGAATTTTGTTTCCTTATTTTATTTTGAAAAAAAAAAGTCTTTTTAAGAAAAAGAAAGAAAGTTGCTTTCATTTTTATTTTTTTTCTTTTTCAGAATTTGATTAATTTTATTTATGAGTAAATAGGCAAAGTGAGTTTCACTCTTTTTTGGGGCATAAAATTTTAGAGGATTTGAAAAATAAGAGATTTTGCATAGTTCTAGGAGAAGTTTTCTGAGGTTTTTTGAGAAATTGGGAGTGGTTTTGAATGAAAATTTGGAATTCAATTTAGATTGGAGGGAAATAGATTTTGTTGGGGGATTCTTCATTTTCTAAGGGTTTTTTCCATGCTTGCAAAGAGGAATAAGCAGGAGAAAGTTGCTGCAATTTGGGGATTTTGAAAGTTAAAGTTTTTGGAGCTCGGCATCAAATTTCTATCATTGCCAAGCGATAGATCTAGGTTGGATTTTGAGATTTTTTTTTATTTTTTTTTTTGATGGGTAGGAATAATTTGATTGATTTCTTGTCTCTTTAATTTTTGAAAATAAATATTAGATAGTTTTATTTCTATGTGTGAATGAAACATTTATTTATTCTATAATAAAAATCAATACATATTTATTGTTCTTATTTTTTACCACTAAAAGGGTCTGATTGTGTTGCTCATAAATCTATTTTTACTAATTGGGTTGGTGAGATTTTTAATGGGTTTTTTCATCTTGTTGTCATTTAAATTCTTTCTAAATATCTCTGAAACTTAGATCGTAGTTTGTGAGATATGGTTGAAATACGAGACTACTGTCAAGTTGCTCCTCTATGATTGTAAATATTTTTATTTCTCCCTGTAACCAGCCAATTGGAAGATTGAGATTTTAGATTTACAGGGGTTTGAATGAGTTTAAATTAATTTTAATATTTTTTTAAATATTTTATTTTCAATAAAATCTGGTTGTTTAGTTACTCATTTTATCATTTGACTGTAATCGAGTATTGCCAAAAAGAGGGTTTTATGGGATCCATCTATTATTTTGTATTTTATGAAATTATTATTCATTTTTCATCAATTTCTTCCATGGTGTTGAGTAGTCGACGGCTAAATCTGAACTGGGTATTTTACAGATTTTGATTTCGAGTTGATATGACTATTTTATGACTGTTTTATTGTTGACAGATTTGACTATTGTCAAATGAGAATTAGTTCAATTTTAAAAGTTGTATTAGAGGGTATAACTATATTATTTTATCTATATTGTGTTGTACTATTTTTATTTAAATGTATTTACTATTTGCATGTTATAAATCCCTTCATATTTGTGAAATCTTGTGTTAAAGCTTTCGCATGTGTAAAGATCACTTATACCAAGGTTGTGCATTGTTGGTCTTGGCCATGAACTGCTAAGTTAAAGTTGGTTATCATGTTATAATATTGTGAAAATAATATAATAAGCATCATTGTGGTGTTGTGGTATAATGTTAAGTTTTTTGGGTTTTCTATCTGTTGTGTTATGTGATTGAGTCTTTAGAAGTATTTGGAAGTCATTGTGGAAGTCCTCATAATTTTTGGTTAATTCTTGTTTTGGTAGTCTCCTTTAGATGTTTAGTGTAAGCCACTTGTTTTTCTTTGTTTGTTTGTATGTGGGGCCTAGTGTTATCTCCTAGCATGAAGGGAGTGAGCCTCAGAGTTCCACGTGGTAGGGTAGTATTTCCAAACCATCCATTGGGATTTAGGTGGTGCAATTCATGCACAATATGGAGAGTATTTTATTTTGCTTCATTCTATGGTTAAATTTATGTGCAGGTGATATTTCCATGAAAATTATATTCAATATGTATTATATATATATATATATATATATTTCTTTTATATGAATATATCTTGTATATTGTAGCATTCTTGTAATGAATGTGTAAATAGATTGCAGTAGTCTTGAAAATATATTTATTGTTGTTTATTATGTAATAAAAAGGTTAGCATAAGAATGTTGTATTTATGATACATATAAATTTAATTTAGTAGTAGATGCAATATGTCTTTATGTACCTCTTTCATGGTGTTGAATTATGATAGGTTCATAAGAGCATAGTGTTAGACGATGTTATGTAATTTGTTGTATGAGATTTAATTTACATTCAAACTATTGACTGTATGTGCTTTAGTGTATCAAATGTATTTCTACAGGCTTAGTTAGTGTAGGTGTATCATAGTAGTGATGTTAGGGGACCATGGTGGATAGGTGTGTCAATGGGTTATGATTAATGTTACTTTTAGGTTATAATGTGATTATGATATGATGTTAATGTAATGATGTTATCCATATTAATTTGTTGAGTTGCATTAGTTAGTGTCACTTTAGTTTCAAAAAAAAAAATTATTGGCATGATGTATGTCTTTTGTGTTTTTCCACCGGGTCCCTTAGTGGGGTGCTACACTTGGTATCAGAGCTAGTGTTGCAACACTGGGATCTTTGGCTAATGTTGTTGTCCATGTTTAGTTATAGTAATTTCCCCCATGCATATGTTATCGAATGTCTGATGTGTGGCTAGAAGGTCATAGGGACCATTGTGTTAGATACCATCTTTTAATCTATATATCTAGTTGAGATGTTAAACAATGGATTAGATGCTTTGTGTATTCTCTTTTTCGGTGTGATTCCTTAGATGTTTGCAACTATTGATTTTTATTGTGTGACCTTGTTTCATTTTTATGACTTTCAGTTTCTTAAAAATGCAAGTTTAGTTTTGAAATGCATGAATGATTTTAGATTAATTAGTTAGGAAGTTGGCATGTAGATTACTTTTGTTTGACTAAATGTGCATTATGATAAGATATTATTTGGTGTAGTTAGGTTACTTATGTGATTTTATGCAAGTGCTTAAGAGTGTATATTATGTAATTAATAGGGAAGTCCTGACTTGAGTATGTCATATGTTTGTGTATTTTTTTTCCATGGTTTGTAAGAGTGTTTACACCCATATATTGTTAACTACATTTTTATAATGTTAAAAATACACTACATGTAAAAGGGTTGTTAGAACAAACTAAAGAAAAGTATGTTGGTAGTTTATAAATGAATTATTATTGATATTTTGTGATTGCTATAATGCATGCTGAGTGATGTAATGAAATCATGATCTTGTGTTTGGTTATGCTTAAAAATGGAAAAACTTGTTTGATGGTGGTAGTTAAGATTTTGGGTAGAAAGTGTGACTTAATTTTCCTTTGTATAGATATTTGTTTGGAAAAGTTGTATTTGCAAGTTGCTTGCATTGAATTAAATTATTTTGTTTCCTCTTTCTCTTAACCCACATATAGTTAATAAAGAGAATTAGTCTTAAACCATATTATAATAGAAAATTATTTAAGCCTGAAACTTGTATGCTAAACCTTGATTGTGAACTAAAAAAAAAAAAATTATGTTTGAAATTGCTTGATTGACGGATCTTATGTTCTTAAATTGCACTCCTTACTTTTGATTTACGCATAAAAAAATAGATTATGAATGAGACTGAGTGTAGTTGCTAGATATTTCATAAATGCATTTAAAAGTAAATTCATAAATTAATTTTTGTTCTACGTTGTGATATATTTTTATTGGAAATGATTACTTTTGTGGAATAAATAAGATGCTAGTGCATATAACTAAATTTCTATTTAAAAAAATAAAAATAAAAATAAAAAAAATTATGATGACTGTATTGGTATTTGGACACCTTGGTTGTTATGTGTAGTTGAAACCTAAATGCAATGTATCTCCTTTCTTGTTTTTATATAAATAGAAAATATTTATCCATTGGATGTCTTGCATGTCAAATTATTATGAGGGGGTAGCATGTGAAGTAATTAAGCTTAGGTATGGGATATGATGTTTGAGCAAGAATAATCAGTATGTAAAGATTCAGTGTTACTTGTACTAACCTAAAATAAAGTTTAAAAGAATGTGGGACTATGTTTTAGAAGCAAATATGTGAATTGTTTTATTATGTGGAAGTTTGAATAACTTATAATTAAGTAAGAGTTAAGTAGAGGATCATTATTGTTCTTTTGCGAATATAAAACTTGCGTATAATTTGTTGAATTCTTAATGCATGAATCTTGATGTGAAAGTATTAATGATTCTTCAATGCATTTAGAAATTCATGATTCCTATGTAAAATTCTTATTGAATGGAAGAAAAGTTAGTGTACATATGTATATGTTATGAGGATAGAATGTTATACCGAATGGATAAAAATGAATGTGAATTTGTTATGTAGAGTTGTTAAGTGATCACGATTTTCATGACATTGACATGTTAATATCATGTGATATATGGAAAAGAGTAGAGTGAAAGAAAAGCTGATAAAAGGTTATTGACATATGTAATGATATGAATCATATGCATTATTGAGATAAATGTGCTCATGCAATTGTGTATATAATTGTACCCCTCTGTAAGTGTGAGAAACCAGTAACTGTGTATTGGTTGAGTGTTGTGAATACACCATACTTGCTTTGTGTGCCCATGGGATGGTGATACTGTGTACCCATTCATAGAGAATATGTTGTATTTGTTGGTGTGGAATTGACCATACCATTATGTGTGCTTGTATGTTTGTTACCTGATTGAGGGCCAACCCACTTGTGGTTGAAATTTATATATGAGTAGCCAAAAGATAGTTTCACAGATTCTTTTCTTTGGGTTCTCTAGTCCCTCAATCTATGAAGGGGTAGTAGCAGCCACAAAGTTCCTTGGGCGGAGTGTGTAGCGTACGCATAATACGATGCAGAGCAGTCTTAGCTCAATCGATCTCAAGGAAATGTACTCAATACTTCCCCTTATGATGGATCAAGGTACTTGATCCATATGTGTAAGCCTAATCCCCACAGTTTTGAATATAGCAGCATTGGTTTGTTAGTATATGCTTGGCTATCCATAGGGATGTTGAGCTGGCATTAGTGAGTCAACCTCGTTCATATGAGAGGTGAAGCTCAAGTAGCCCCATATTGATATACTCATATATACATTATGTATACCATATCTACACGTGTTCCAACATGATGCAATGGATATGATGCCACACCCCACTAATGTTTCGACACAGTGTTGGTGATGATGTTGTGTTGCTGATCGTAGCGAGCTAGGTTCGAGGACACGATGCCACGTGCATAGACATGTGAAGGTGCACTATGAGATGTGTTATGATAGCCTACTTGTGTGATGAGCATAATGGGGCCTCACACACTTGTAGAGGGATACTCATGTTTTCTTTCAATAGTGTTTGGGTTGGTTAGCATATGGGTAGGTCCTAGCCATGTATACCTCTAGCAATAGCAAGTACCTACGTGTGCCTTCCCCATGAGGTATCGCTATGCGGGGTGTGTCTAGCACATGCCTACTTCCGCGGAGCCATGGATGCACTGCCATGCAGCATATGACCAGTGTGTACCTTCTCTGGCTAGTGTATGACCATGCTGCATTGAGATGCAATGTGAGATGGAGGTCGAGGTGCACATCCCATGCAGATAGCCAAGGAGTGCGTGGGCCACTTGGCTAATCCATGCCACGTGACGACGCAAAGCAGAGTGTAGCCGAGGAGTACACTCTGAGTTATGTGGATGGCATGTTTGTTCTGCACCGCATAAGGTCTACTATTATAGCCAGGCATTGTTCCCTCCTTCCTCATTTGGTGGCTAGTATTTAGTCACGCAGTGTTGTACAGTGCTATTTCAAAGATTGTGGGTTTCTTAATTTTCTATTGATTTTGAAGGTCGACACCTTGTTTATATTTGATTGTGATGGTTTAGCCACACCTTGTGATCTTATTTTCTCATAGCCTTCGTGGTTACATGAGATTTAGTGTTGAAATTGTGCACATTTATTTATTTATTGTTGAAATTAAATTTCTATTTGCTCTTCTTTATGACTTTGGTGGCTAAACTAATTTATCCTTATTATTTTTTATGTCGGCCATGTGTTATATTGTGATTCCTCTCCAAGGACGTATGAGGCAGACTTGGTGAGTGTATACGAGGAAGCAGATGCAAGGAACCTTAAGGATGGGGGTATGTGAGGTTGTTACACAGCTAGGACCCACTACCTACCTATGTGTGATGACTATCTCTTGGAGGCTAACCACCTTATACAACAAGAGGTAGGTCATGGTGGTCATGTTTGGATGGTCTCACCATGTGTGTGGCCTAACACCATCAAACCACTGAGTGTGAGGTATGGATCTTGTGAGATGGATATTGTATCTTGGCTCTTGGCTCATGGATTATGTATCACGAATTAGTATGCTGCTTTTTGACGTCCAGAGGGACCCTTGTGTAGCCTTGTGTTATGCAACTCCCGATGATGTGATTGTGTATGTGTTAGATATATATTTCTTATATTTTGTTGATTATTGATGTAAAGGAGGGATAACTATGTTATCTTAAATATGAATGTATTGTGAATTTGTGGTATTAAATAGAGTGGATGTTATTGAAATCATAATTGTAATTTAAAATATGTTATGAAATATGAAATGATGTGTAATTTTTAATATCAAGAAAATCATTTGATGTGTTTTCCTTGTATGAGGTTATGGAGAATTTTGTATTCAAAATAAAAAAATAGAGTTAATTGGAGTATCCATTATATTTGTTGGTGTAAAAACAAGTATCATATCATAAGAGAGGTATGGATTTCTATGTAAAGGTAGTTAGGAAAATATTGCTTTCAAATGTATAGTCATATAGTGATTTTAATCAAAATGATTTAGAAAAAAAGGATGTACATCAAATATAGAGTAAATAAATTTTGCTACTAATGTGTTATGTTTCCACCCTAGTTTGTGACTTCCAAGAGTAAGTCAAATTTTAGGGGGGGGATGTAGTGCCCCTCCATTCCCACTATGGATGTGCAAGAAGTTTGGCCTTGAAACTTAGAGACGAAGGTAAAATAAT
Source organism: Sequoia sempervirens (assembly GCA_007258455.2). Classification (NCBI taxonomy): domain Eukaryota; kingdom Viridiplantae; phylum Streptophyta; class Pinopsida; order Cupressales; family Cupressaceae; genus Sequoia; species Sequoia sempervirens. The sequence continues at coordinate 7,713 of VDFB02171118.1, read as the reverse complement.
AGGAACATTTAAAGGTATGTGCTAATAATGTTAAGCAATTGATGTTGTATATTATGAATTTATGGACATATTGATGTGATGAGAGTGTTTGATTACCTTTGGGGTTTTTATTTGATTATAAAATATTATTATTGTGTTGACATGTTATTATGATTTTGATTATGATTATATTTATTGTCATAAAGATGTACTGACTTGTGTTCAAACTTTGTGGTTGCAATATGGGACATGAGCTTCGGTTAGTACTTTGGTGAGTATGATGTATATTGTCATATTATTATTATTATTATGCAGAGATTTACTTGGATAGTTAAGTGATGTAGTAGTATGTTTGTTAGGATAAGTGGAAAGGGTGGCATCATACCATTGGGCATATGAAAGACATACAAACATCAGATACAATTGCTAGAGTTTCTTTCCTAGTGCTTCCATCTTGTGTTGAAGCTTCCGCGTGTGTAAAGATCACTTGTACCAAGGTTGTGCATTGTTGGTCTTGGCTATGAACTGCTAAGTTAAAGTTGGTTATCATGTTATAATATTGTGAAAATAATGTAATAAGCATCATTGTGGTGTTGTCATATAATGTTAAGTTTAATGGGTTTTCTATCTGTTTTGTTATGTGATTGAGTCTTTAGAAGTATTTGGAATTTATTGTGGAATCGTCGTAATTTTTGGTTAATTCTTGTTTTTGGTAGTCTCCTTTGGATGTTTAGTGTAAGCCACTTGTTGTTCTTTATTTTTTTGTATGTGGGGCCTAGTGTTATCTCCTAGCACGGAGGGAGTGGGCCTCAGAGTTCCATGTGGTAGGGTGGTATTTCTAAACCATCCATTGGACTTTAGGTGGTGCAATTCATGCGCAACATGGAGAGTATTTTATTTTGCTTCATTCTATGGTTAAATTTATGTGCAGGTGATATTTCCATGAAAATTATATTCAATATGTATTATATATATTTCTTTTAGATGAATATATATTGTATATTGTAGCATTCTTGTATTGAATGTGTAAATAGATTGCAGTAGTCTTGAAAATATATTTATTATTGTTTATTATGTAATAAAAAGGTTAGCATAAGAATGTTGTATTTATGATACATATAAATTTCTTTTAGTAGTAGATGTGATATGTCTTTATGTACCTCTTTCAAGGTGTTGAATTATGATAGGTTCATAAGAGCATAGTGTTATATGATGTTATGTAATTTGTTGTACTTATAAATAATTGAATATTATAGCCTCTCAAAATACTCAATTTATCTAGATTAATGGTTACATCTTTTGTAAGACCATACTCAATCATTTATTACGAGAAATTTATTCTTCCAAGTCTTTCAAATTTTGTTTTTTCTTTAGATCATACTCCATAATCACATTAGGTTAGCTTATCCAAAAATATATCTTTGATTTTAAGTGGTTGTATTCTCTCAAAGTTAAGAATAATGATTACACCTTATTACTCTTCCAATCTTATTCACAAAAAGAACACATGATAATTTCTAAAGAATTTTGCAACTCTCTTCTATTCTATTGTATTCTTGACATCCTATCATTATTTCTTTTCTTTTCAAGACATTTTTTAATTGTATACTATCTAATTACATCATTAAAATCTTATTCTTATTGAAATATTTTAAATGTACATACTAGCTAATTATAATTATTATATATTTTAAGTATTTATAATTTTTAAGACTATAAATTGATTATATGTTGAGATGTAAGGTATTTAATTAGAAAATAAGACTTTTTTAAATGGATTTTATATTAAATATATTATTCAACTATAAACTTAATATAACAAATAAAATTACCCATTCTTCTTTTATTATTTTAATAATTTAAATATTAAATTAATATTTTGTTTTTCAAAAACTAAATCAATTAAAATGACTCAATCTTAAAATAATCACATGATTTAAACTACATAGACTTGACTTAAGTTGATTTACTAAGTCCCATATACATCCTTTATTGGCATAACCTTTGCACCTCATTGAGCTGCAAGCGCTACTTTATTAAAAACTATATAAGATAGTCAAATAAAATAATTGTAGAGGTTGGTCGTATTTATCATGGAGTCAAATGATGGATAAGTTTGGATTGATGGATAACTTCCATCTCTATATCTATCTCTTTTTTCTCTCTCTTTCCCTCCATATTTCTTCTTCCATCTATCCCTCTATCTCTAACTCATTTGTTGGGCGTATTTATCATGGATTCAAATGATGGATAAGTTTGGATTGATGGATAACTTCCATCTCTATATCTATCTCTTTTTTCTCTCTCTTTCCCTCCATATTTCTTCTTCCATCTATCCCTCTATCTCTAACTCATTATCTCTCCATCTCTCTCTACCCCGATATCACTCCCTCTATTTATCTCTCTATATATCACTTCATATCTCTATCTTTATTTTCTCTCTCCCTCTCTCATTCTATCACTATCTCTTCCATCTATATCCATCCATCTCTCCTCTCTATCTCTCTTTACCTCTCCATTTCCTTCTCCACCTCCATCTCAATGTCATCTCTATCTTCCTCTCTATATCTATCTCCTTACCCATCTCTCTCTCTCTTCCCTCCTCCATATATTCCTCTTTCTATCCTTATCTATCACGCTCTCTCCCTCTCTCCTTATTTCAAACATAACATGAACCTAATGGTAATGGAGCCTAATTATCTTTCTAATTTAGAGGTTTTGTTTCACTCATGTTTCAATCCATATAAATAGATGTATAGTTGGTTTAAAGCTATCACTTCTCCATTGAAACCCTTTTTTCAAAAGAAAAAATCATTTTATAAATGTCCTACCAATTCACCTCATATAATACACAAATGTATGCAAAAAATATCCCTAAGATTTTACCTAATTGACATTCCACTATTCTTTGGCATACCCATTGCACACCAAGGTACAACTACTAGTTTGATTATATAAAATAAACATAAATATTTACATGGTGCATCTGGGTGACATGTTTAGTCACATAAATATTTATTTTGGTCCACTTTTAAAGTTGTATGTAATATTGGGTTGGTTATTTTATGTGTGGGAGACATAGAATAATTAACTATTATTTAGAAAAAATATTTAATATTGTGGAAACATAGCATCAAAAGGTAAATGAGGGATTAATGGTTTTGCATACTTATGTTTTTTAGGAACATAGAAAATTTGTACTTGATCAAGAAGACATATAATTAGATCCAACACTTTATTCTAAATAATTGAATATTATAGCCTCTCACAACACTCAATTTATAGATTAATGGTTACATCTTATGTCATGACAATACTCAATCATTTATTATGAGAAAATTATTCTTCCAAGTCTTTCAAATTTGGTTTTTTTCTTTAAATCATACTCCATAATCACATTAGGCAGACTTATCTAAAATTGTCTCTTTGTTGTAAGTGGTTATATTCTCTAAAATTTCACAATAATGATCACACCTTATTTCTCTTCCAATCTTATTCACAAAAAAGAACTCATGATAATTTCTAAAGCATTTTGCAACTCTCTTCTATTCTATTGTATTCTTGACATATTATCATTATTTATTTTCTTTTTGAAATGCTTTAATTGTAAACTATCCAATTACATCATTAAAATCTTATTCTTATTGAAATATTTTAAATGTGTACTAGCTAATTATAATTATTATATATTTTAAGTACTTATGTTTTTAAGACTATAAAGTGATTATATGTTAAAATGTAAGGTATTTAATTAGAAAATAAGACTTATTTGAATGGAATTCATAGTAAATATATTATTCAACTATAAACTTAATATAAGGAATAAAATTACTCATTCTTCTTTTATTATTTTAATAATTTAAATATTAAATTAAATTTTTATATAAAGTCAAAAACTAAATCAATTAAAATGACTTAATTTTTAAACTACAGCCTTGACTTAAGTTGACTTTACTAAGTCCCATATATATAAATATAATATCTATTGACTTTTGAAATAAAAAAGAAATGAATAGTTGAACTATTATAATTTATTAAAAAACTATATAAGATAGTCAAATAAAATAACTATAGAGGTTGGCCATATTTATCGTGGAGTCAAATGATGGATAAGTTTGGATTGACCAAAGTTTCTTGCATTTTTGTCAGCCAGTTGCATTTCAACTCAAAAAAAAAAATTAATTTATGATCTCACATGAACTCAGTTTGTATGAATAGTTTCCCTCAGCCTTTTAAGTCATTCATGTGCAGAGACTTCAAATTTTCAATCTAAAAGCAATGGGCTTGACTACAAAAAGCTCTGAGAGCCACTACAAATGTCAATGAAATTAATGCCCTAACTTTAGAGAAGTAATCACAAAATGAAATAAATACAGACCAAAAATCTAGTCATTCAATTCTTGATGTGCGATTATAAATACCCATCTTTGTGAAGGCAATTTTACAACACTACATTTGGGTGTGCAATATTTTGGTTTTCTAAAAAACAAAACTATTTCAATCGATAGACAATTGTCAGCCATAATCTTTCTAGTGTTGGGGATGACAATAGTTCTATCTTACTATCGCTTGCTTTGTAAGTTATTGATTCTTTTATGTCTTGAAATTATTTTCTCTTCGTATTAGGAGCCACAGGTATTATTTATAATCATTTGGATGGTTGTATTCCACTACAGATAATGTAGAGATAGACACAATTGATGAGGGTGCAACCTGAGACAAAAATTTATGCACAAAACCAGAGAATAATTTTATTATTCAAAAAAATTACTTCTTACATGTAGAGGATCACAAATCCTCAAGGTCTGCAATACATGCAAGTTATAGAAAATTACAGTCACTTAGAATCCCCCTTTGTAGCATATGAACTCTTTTTCCCCAAAAAGCTACAAAAATAAGAAAATCCCCCCCATAAATAGATCCTTTTCTACTTTGGAGCCAAACAACATTTGAATTATCATATTTTGGCAGTTTGGCACCACAAATTACAATTTGAAATTCAAAATTTAAAACATCATTCAAAAATTAGCACATTTTGAAAGTGTACCAACTTCCTGGAGCCATAACTTTTGATCCGAAACTCTATTTTTCGAACAGTTTGAACCATTGGAAAGGTCTCAGAGTCAAGAATGTGCTTGAAATTTTCTACACCAATTTTAGAAAGTTTTTGGGCTGTTTCGAGGTCATTTAGTGCCTCAAACTTGATTTGGAAGGTTTTCAAGTGCATTTATGGGAGACTGAAACTACAATATCTTTCAAACTGAGAATGCTCTTGGCCTGATTCTTTCACCAATCTTCTTATTTTTCCATTTTGAATCCTCCCATATATTTTTTTGTCCCCAAACACCTTCAAATTCCAATACCTACTAAAAATAGCAGTTGACCAAAAAAAGGATAAAATCAAAACTAAAAGTGGGGATTTACATTATGACGAAAAGGGTATCAAGAAATGCAAAGACATCTACAAAAGGCTAACCAAAAGAAACATAAATGGAATATATATTTTTGGGTAATGCAAGATTTCCCATACATCACTGGATGTTCCTTCATTAGAAATATATAAATACCAATTGCCATAGGTATAACACACATCATTATTATGTTAAAGATTCAATTTGAGAGATATTTTTATTGAAATTTTGAATATAATGAAGGGGAGGAAATAGTTTTGTGACATGATGTGTTGATGATGAAATAGGGAAATAAGAGGAAGGTAGAAATAGAAAGAGGGGTAGATTGTACCCCAAATGAAGTAGGCCTTCGATGTGTACTGGAGGGAGGTGATGACATTTCTCGATCTAGTGATTATAATTCTAGAGGGAGGTGACGACACTTCTCGATGTGTGAAGAAAACATGTGGTTAAGTTTTTTTGTGTTTTCAATTTTAGATGCATTGTAAAAAGTTTTTTTCAATGTCTGTAAGGTGAGGAACTCCACTTTTTGGACAAATTTAAGAATTCATTTTTTTATTTGAGTACTTCGTGTTGTTTAAGGGTATTCTCATGCAAGTGTGTAAAGTAGTCATGAAACTCATTGATCTAGCATTCAACTAATTATTTCTAATTTTTGTGTGTGTACTAAAACTCCATGGATCTTCCTCATAGTGTTTAAGAATATTGTATCTATGTTGTTCATTATGGTCTCATTCATATCTTTTTTCCAACCACTGATCTACTAGTAATCTAATTTGTGCTCTTTAAGTTGTAACATCCTAACATGTAAGAGGAGATAAACATTTTCATTAAATAAAATTTTGGTTGAAACATATGATGATTTCCCATTTCTCAAAAAATAAAAGATATCAAATGACAATGTTGGCCATTACATGAAAATTTGATCACCAATTTTTATTGGAGTATAGCCCAAAAAAAATTACGATTATAAATTCATATACCCTTTGTAAATTCTTTAAAAAATAAAAAAATCTATTTTATTTCCTCATGATGAATTGCTTATGCTCCTTAATTTTTGATATAAATCTATGTTGGAATTAGTATTCAATATTTTCTATACCTCATTTTAACTTTTTTCTTTCCAATTCAACTAAACCTTCTTCTGAAATACAATCTAGTGATACTCTATCATCCAACTCATAAAGATATTATGGTTTGCATTGAAAATATACTCAAATATTAACATTTGAAATAATAAAATAGAAATGTACAAATAAAAAAACTTCACAGAAAAGAGAGATGCCCCTAGAGGCAAAAGAAATCCACTAATATAAGGAGATTCTTGTGAGAGAACATATTTTTCTAAAATTCCCATCCTTAACCCAAAGAGAAGAAATATCATACCTCCAAACCCTAATACATCATAAAAACATTTTTTTATCATTTATTTAAATAATTAGAAATTACAAAAAAGTTATTGTTGATCTCAAAAAGATTAAACCATTAGCATTCAAGTGTAGTAGGGTTAGTTTTATCTCTTTTATTCTCAACACTTCCCCAAGGGGGCTTCAAGGCTTATGGAAATAAGAAACCACATTGATAAGGGGGCATGTCATAAATTATAACAAACATAGTATAATTTGTATAATTATTTTCTCAAAATAGAGATAAGGATACAAGGTGTGTGTAGAAAGATGGGGAAAAAAAGGTGGCCACAAGAAAATTTTGGTTCATCCAATACCCAATGTGAGAATCTTATAATATTCTTGCACTATTTCAAGCATAAAAGAAAATTTACAAAATGGTTGACCTTATTTGAACTTGTCACCTCTGACTTTCTTAACAATAAATAACAAGCAGGAGAAAGAAAACATATTATGGAGTTGACCAAACCATTTTTTAAATTCCACCACAATGTCCACGAGGTTGAGGAGTTAGGGTTTGTTAGTTTTTTAGTGTAAAAATTGAATAAAATTGTAATTTAGGAATAGTTTTGGTTCAATTTTTTTAAAATTTTGTAGTATAGGAAAAAGTATCTCATTTTCACACTTTATTTGGGAATAAATAATTAATAGTAAAATGAAGTTAATGATGCCTTAATTCAGTGAACTATAATATGTATTTTTCATATTCACATTAAGTTTAGGGCCTTTTAATTAAAATGGAGTTAATTGTGCCTTATTTAGGTATGTGCAGGATCATCATGGAAAAAATAGACTCTTAAGTGGCAAAAAATTCAGAAGAATTAGAGTTAGGAAACTTGACCTAAAAATTTGAATAAGTTATCTATATTATTTCAAAAATATGTAAGAATAGAATCTATAGAAAATTTAATGTAGTT
>VDFB02171117.1:0-19748 GCA_007258455.2 Sequoia sempervirens | reverse complement strand
ATGGGATGATCTTGGGCAAAGCTTTCATGAGAGTTCTTAATGGATACACCTCAATGGATCATTCTCACATGTGGCTTCCATGGAAGGGATTCCCAAATCAGATTAGGATTGAGAGGGAACCTAGACTAAAGTACTTAATCACTGAATATCAGAATACTTCCAATGAAGTGCTCATTTCTAAAGCAAGCCTAGGAAATTATGTCTTAGCCACTATTGTTGAAGAATCTAGAGTAGAAGAGGTGTTCATGATGCATGACATGCCTGGAGATTTGAATTAATCCTCCAAGAGAACTGAGGTGATCGTAAAAGAGGAGGAAGATTTTGAATGGAGTGATAGTAACCTTGGTTTGTTTGACAACTTCCATGAGTTCATTCAAAAATGCATCGAGGATCAAGTTAGTTTGGGAAGGAAAATGGACTTCAAGGAGTTGTTGCTAGCCAATTGGTATAGGGTGCACAATTCCTCTCACTTGGAGTTTGAGTGTTGTCTCTGCCAGACTATGGTTGAGTAGATTAGGAAATGTATTAATTCACTTTCAAAAGTTAAGCCTAAAGTGAAAGATTTGAAACAAATTGAAGAAGGGAAAGAGCAAGCAGTGCAAGGTAGTTCCCTTTCCAATAGAAATGGAAGTACTAAAGATTCAAAGGTTTGTTCATCCCCAAAAATCTAGACTTAAAGATTTGATGGATCAAAATGTAAATAGGGTGTAGGAGCCGGATTTGAATTGATAATTCTAATAGGGAAAACTTTCTTTGTTGCTCATAGGCTACAATTCTAGTGCACTAATAACATTTCCAAATATGATGCATTGATCCATGGGCTACTGATGGCACTAAAGAAGAATGTTAAGATATTGCAAGTATTCAAAGATTCTGAACTAGTGGTGAAACAAGTCAAAAGGAAATATTTTTTTCATGACGAGAGAATGACCAACCACCAGCACAGAGCATGGGATTTGATAGAAGGCTTTGATGCCTTCAACATCTAGTTGATTCTGAGAACTAATAATCACACCAAAGATGCTCTAGCCCAAGTATCCAGTACACTAGATTCTCTATCCTTATTTGGATTGAAGAAATTCATTGTTGAATTAACACCAATCCCTTCCATACTAGACAATGTTTCAAACTTTCAAGTATTTGAAGATGACTAGCACATCTTGGATTTCCTAACTAGTTTTGATGTGTTCACTTCACAAGTGATTGATAAGATGGAACCCCAAGAGGCAGAATTGGATATAGAATGTGTTATCAATTTGTGTGAACCCTTTTCCTAGTACCTGCAAAACAACATGAATAAGCGAGTTAGACAAGGAATTACAAGCTAAAAGAAGGATTCCCCATGAGATCAATTTATAAATCAAACTAGGAATGAAAATATTGAAGAACACAATGTAAATGATAAAAAACAAGATGAAATCCTAATTAGATATGCAAACTCTCAATCCCGTGGGGGAATTGGTGCCAATTTGATGTGGAAATTTAGCCCTTTCCCAATTCCTAAGATGCAAGATTTGAATGTTGAAGAGATTGATAATCCATTTTTGATGAAAATGTGAGAACTCCAAGCCAAATCTGCAAAAATCCTAGCTAAGAATTCGAATGATGGATGAAGATGGCTAAGTATTTAAGCATGGTAACTTTGTTTGGATTGTGGATGATAAAATGAGGAGAGGAGATCTTCATTTATACAATTTATAGATGGATGAATGCCCAAATTTTAGAAATGTGGGACTAACATTCATCTAATGATATGGTGCCACTTGTCAAACTATGAATGGATGATGGTTGTGCAAGATTTAGAGTTTGTGCCAATAATGCCATTATTTGAATTTCAAATTTGTTGAAATGACATGTAAGAGGGAAGGGAAAATGCAATAAATGCCACTTGCTCAAGGAAAAGGACATGTAAGAGGTTTTAAATGCCTTGTTGGATGTATATGTTGACTTGGAATTTTTAAATTCAAATTGAGAGAATATTCCAAAAGATGCCATGTGAAGAAAATAGAGATTTAATAAATGAATTAAATCTATTTTCATGTGCAACTTGCATTATCTAGAGGATGTGACATGAGATTAGATTAAATTAATCAAGGTTTAATTAATTTAACAAGAGATTAGCTGATGTGACTTATTTGACTTAGATTTATGGATTTATTTAAATCATATAAGAGAGGAATATGATTAAAGGCTAATTAAATAAAGATTTTGATTTATTTAATTAAAAGGAATGCTGTTTAATTTTAATTAAATAAGGTTTTAATTTATTTAATTTAATGGATAGACTTTAGAGATTTAATCAAATAAATTGATTATTTAATGAAATGGGGATAATTAGATCATATGGATTGATTTAATTAACATGAGATGGACTTAATTAGACAAGATGATTTATTTAATTAAGAGATGAATGTTGATGAATTTAATCAGATAGGGAAATTTGATTAAATGGTTAGACCGAGGGATGATTTAGGAAGAAACGGTATTAGTAAGTCAGGATCGAATGCACGATGTCAATCAGTATATTTTCGATGTCTACATTTTGCCCCTCTTTGAAGCAATGCACTCGTTGCATTGGTTCAAAGAATACACAATCTCGATCAAAGCCAAAAAATTTTAATATAAAAAAACTTGCCCCACTGCTACATGGCGAGAGAAAACATGCCATTATAATGCCCCCTAGAGAGATCAGACAAAAATTTCCATTTTTTTGGTGATCTCGCAAAAAAAAGAACAAAGTACCCAACAAGTTTGAAAGGGGTTTGGGAGGCTAAAAATGTGTCTAAACATAATAAATCAATGAAAAACAAGCCTCGAACAGATGAAAATAGGTTCGGGGATCCAAAACCCTAGCAAGACAGCCCTAAAGGGTCAAAAAACCCTAATTTTTAGGCTTAAAAGGGGCCCGAGAGGTCACTTTCAAGTCATTTTCACACACCTCCACTAGTGAACCTTGAGAATCAAGCTCTAACCACCTGATAATATGGTGCAACGATAGCTTCCCCTGCATATTTTGAATCGAGTCTGGACCTACCAGCGGCCACCTAGCATTGGTACCCCGATATGTGACCCTAACTGAAGCTTCATTCTTTTGTTTTAGTGCATTTATTATTGTTTTAATGACGAGCTCACCTCTAGCAGCGCTATTATAGCACCGCTCAGTGTTCAAAGTGCACCGCTAATTGCTTGTTTAGTGCTGCAGTGGTGTTATTTAGAATTTAAAAATTCCACCGCTAGGATCGAGCTCGGCTTGGCCTCGCGGGCCAGTTTGACAAAAGTACGCCACGATGGCGCCCTTTTCAAGAAAACTATGATGCTGGGGGTGAAAGTGTGCCGCAACAGCTCGATTTGGAAAAATTCTGAGTCCAGCATCAGAGTTTGAGAAAACTCAAACTCTGACACCTTCACAAACTGCGCCGCTAGGAGCCAGTTTGAGGCATTAGGTTAGGAATTTTCCAAAAAATTTAACATGCTGACTTTGCTGATGTAGGACGGGCCTAGGGAGCTCTATTCCTGGGAGCACCGGTCGTGAGATTTAGCGAGTGTTCTTCAGGACCTTAGCGACCGAGACCAGGATCGGCTAGGAGCTATAGGACTATGGCACATTGCTTACGCAGCACTCATGCACACACACCTCGGGATGTTGTCAGCGCTGGCGAAGTGGTGGCACAGCGAGACGTCGTCATTTCATCTTCCCACTGGTGAGGTGACCATTACATTGGAGGACGTCTGGAAAATTTTATGATTGCCCATTCATGACTGCTGAGTGATCTATGACATGGAGGAGGGACGCGCTTGTTGCACCTGAGTCCTCGCCACCCAAGACATCATTTACTGCGAGGGGCAGATCGAGCTGGAGAGGTACAGAGTTATAGCACCTCCCTTCCGTTGGGTGATTGCGGCGATCATTTCTAGTTTGGTTGCCCCAGACAGACAAGGGCGGTACTTTAGTCCCAGATGGGGATATTGCTGGGAGATGATGGTTTGAGATAGACCAGTTTGATTCGTGTGGGGGCCTGTCCTTTTGGCCTCACTCTACAGGGATTTGCACGAGTACGTGTATGTGGATGGAAGAGTGCTGGGAACTGGAGTTACTTTGTTGTATGTCTAGGCATGGGAGCACATTTTTGTGCTAAGTCCACGAGTGGTTCTAGTTCTGATGGGGGCAGAGGATGCCCTTGTGGCATGATAAAGAGGGGGTGTGTCTTTTACACACATTGGCAAGCATGGGATCCCCTACTGGAGGTGGGTCATAGATGAGATGCTCGTTTTCACTTGGAGACCGTACCTCGGTCAGCTTGGATGGGCTAATGATGTAGACCAGCTCTTCTATTATCACCAAGATAGATACATGCAGGGCCAAGAGCACACCATGATAGAGAGATACCTATCCGGGCATGTACAGTGTCAGTTTGGAGAGCCGCAGGATCAGCCAGATGATGACTATGTAGCTGTGTTTGCATGCAACATGACACAGGTGTTATGGGGGCATGGCATTCCTACCGCAGAGGTGGTTGAGATTTTTCAACACTTGGTGGCCCGACCTTGGGCCTACAATCAGGGATTGGCAGATCTGGGCATGACACACGCATACAGGGACTAGTTCAGGCCTCCTCTCTGGTTGACTATTCTAGGTGAGAACCCAGAGGTACACAGGGTCAGAGGCAGGGGTAGAGGACGAGTGCAAGGGCAAGGTCCAAGGATGGAGATCCGTCGGGACCCACCAGAGGTGCCCCCAGTTCTGCCAGGTCAAGGAGATGTCCCTATGCAGGACCAGCAGCAGGATCGGCCTGTCCCACCACCACGAGCTGAGGGTGAGGGTCAGGTTCGCGCGTAGCCAGGGGCACAGCCAGCAGGGTAGGCAGATGCTTGAGATGCCTTGATTTTATAGTTATAAGAACAGGTGTAGACATTGATGGCCGAGAGAGATCAGGCACGAGCCAAGAGGGATCAACTGAGAGCAGAGAGGGAATAGGCTATATAGTAGAGATAGGCTGTAGAGCTATAGGCAGCAACAGAGTTAGGCCGCAGGCATCAAATGGAGAGTATGACAGCCTCCTCATCCCATGGTACAGTGTTGGTCTGATCTTATAGAGAGGCCATCCGAGAGATAGAGTATTACCACCGGGCCTACCATGACCATGTACCTAGAGCAGATTGGGTTCCTGATTAATCAAAGCATGCCAGTTAGAGACCACCAGAGGGTCACAGTGATAGGGGTGAGGGTAGCATCCACGGAGATCGGGCTTGATCGAGATTTTATGATGTACCTTTTGTAATTTACAGGCTCATCTTTGATAGCCCAATGGGCATTTTTGTACTGATTGACATATATGTACAGTGATTCGATTATTCCTTTGTATTATGATAGTTGATATATGATATGAGCCAATTTTGATGTGATGCAATGTGTTATTTATACATGTATGATTTATTTTTATATGCTTTGCAATGATGTTTTATGGATGCATTTATTTCTAATGATGTTAATGCAATGCTTATGACTAACAAATCTATATTATGCTAACCTCTTATATGCAAATGTGATGATCTATTTATGATAATGTAAATGTGATATGGATTTGATCTATGGTATACGCAATGATATGAAAAAATGCATATATATGATTTGATTTATGGATGAATATGATATGATGCAATGGTCGTGGTGTGATGCAAATGAAATGATGGTATGAGATGCATATGTTATCATCCTAAATCATAATGTATGTGGTGCAATGAGATGTTAATGTGATGATATGAATGCCTAATGAATTAAATGCTTATATTCATTTTGTTTATGATTATGAGATGCTTTCGTTCATGTTATGTGATGATTTATGTAATGGTAATATGAAATGAATGTTTATGCAATGATCAATGTAATGTCAGGAGATGTGATGTAATGGATGGAATGCGATGTTTATTAATGCACCTCTTTTAAAATGTCATGTGTATGTTTCCTATATGATATGATTTACTCAATGTGTTAATGATTTCTACATGATATGCTTATGCAATGTGCTAATGATTTGCGGATGCAAGATCGATGATGCTGATGATGATGGTGATGATGATCAACTATCATAGTACCTTGTTAGTGTGATTAGTAAGAAAGGAAGAAGTCATTTCAACAAGACACATGAAGACTCAAATGCAGATGATGATGATGATGATGATTACTTGCCGAGGAATTGGGATTTTCAAAGGGCCAAATTTTCTTATGTTTGATAACACACGTGGTATGATGCATCAAGGTATAGCAAACTAGGATGGCGTGGTACCTAGTGTGATGGAATTTGACTTGACAATCAGATAGGAGTATCCTTGTTCACATCTGACATACAGAAACCTTGCTAGGACATACTTCAAAAGTTTCAGACATCTCGGACCAAAACATGAAAAGGTAAACCTATCCCCACAATAGTCAACAAGTTGCCCTAGAATTCTTCCACATATACCTAACAAAGCAAGTATTCACCGAGGTTATATTACAAGAATGTCCAACAAGTATAGTAGACCAAAGATAACGATCATTGCCCCATTCATATTTCTCTAAATCTGTTGTTTTGGGATATCATCGAGACGTCCTTGGAATGAGCGCAAATAAGATAAGTCAAAAGAAAAAGACCAAGTAAACAAACAAACTGATGCTCTTCAATACCGCTAACGGAAAAAGGATATGTTTTCTAAGGATGATGAACAAAACTTATTACTAAAAGATAATGCCCATTGTAGGAAGGATTCATCCTAGGACATGTTAGTGGATGGCGGAATGTCATTTCGTTTATATGGGATGATTGATATGGGACCGATTCAGATGATGAGTTACCGATACAAAGAGATAACCAGCTTGCTTACGTACTGACTTAGACTTTAGACTTGACGTTTTGAGTTCTACCTTTAGACTGCTAGGCTTGTTTCCAATTGTTTTACCAAAGGTTGATGATGATGATCAGTTTATTATGGATGATGCTTATTGTGGGTGCACGCGAGATGAGGCGGATGGATTTTTTGAATATTTGGATGTTTTTGATGTTTTGGAATGTTTTGAGGTTGTTTTTGGTATTTTTTGAGATTTTCCAAATGTTTTGATTTTTGATTTTTTAAATGTTTTTGGGATTTTCTAAGATTTTGACCGAGAGACTAACCTAAAGACCTATCCTAGGGGTCTCGAGGGTTGATCAACAGATTAGTCTTGCCTATGTTATACAAGCAGATACCACGTAGTTTGACTGATGACGACCGATTTACAAATGAAGATATACATGATGAGATGTCAGTTTATTATGACAGACTCCTATAGGACTGACCTAAATGTCTCGAGGGATGATCAAAGATCAACCTTTCCTACGTTCAAGCTCAGAGATGACGTAGTTCGACAAGACGACCTTGTTTTTGGCTTTTTGAATGACTTTTTGACTTGTTTTTGGATTTTTGATTTTATGATGTTTTTGGATTTTTTGATTTTCTGATATTTTTGAATTTTCTAATTTGAGGACTTTAAGACCATACACGAATCCGATCTGATGAGAACATGCCCCTAGCATGATGCAATAGACTACTCCGATAAAGGCAAGACAATTTGACTTTGGGGATGGGTTGAGTAGTACTAGGAGGGATCATGATACGAACACAGGACCAAGCTATGGTGCGGACATGGATGGATGTGTGATGGATGGAGACATGAATGCATTGAATGATGGAAGCGAAATGGAGGGATGATGCTGAATAAGCCATAAAGATCCTGGTGGATGGAAAGTACTTATTTACATAAGGCGTTGTTTGCCAGGTTTTCACCAAGGTACTTGCCCAAAGTGCCACCAAAGTGGTTTTCACTATAGGATAATTTTTTTGATCCTTTTTCTGATTTTTTTAATTTTTTGCTTTTTGATTTTTTATTTTTATTTTTATTTTGTTGTCACCAAGACTCCTATTTGCCAGGTTTTCACCGAAGTAACCATTTTTTAGGACTTTTCTAATTTTTTGGATTTTTTTATTCTATACCTTGGAAGATTTAGGCATAAAACTTTTTGAGATGGGAGCTATTCATTGGCTCCTACAAAGGTTCCCTCTTTAGGTGTTTTGATAGCTATGTTCCCTCGATGAGAAGCTTGTTACATGAAAGGCCCTAACCAATTAGGTTTGTCCTTGCCTTTGCCGCTTGGTTTGGGACATTCTTTTGATTTTCCTTAAGACCACCGGACTTGAAAGTTCTCGGCCGATCTTCTTGTTAGGAAGCATGTTTGAGTCTATTATGATAGACTTGTAAGTGATTCAAAGCTTCGATCCTTCTCTCATCCAGTAACTCCAGCTCGTTTAGTCTTGAGACCCGATATTCTTCATCAATGATGAGATTTTGTAGTGATATTCTGAGGGATGGGAGCTCAATCTCAATGGGGAGGATGACTTCTAATCTGTAGACCAAGGAAAAGGGGGTGGCGCCGGTGGGTGTGTGGATGCTTGTTCGATAAGCCCAGAGGGCGGGATTAAGCTGCAAGTGCTAGTCACAAACCTACCGCCATTAACTATTTCTTGGCGATCTTTGGAGGATGGCTTTGTTCGTGGCTTCTGCTTGGCCATTGCCTTGGGGATAGTACAAGGTGGAGAAGCGATGCTGGATTTTGAATTTCTCGCACAAGTCGCGAACCTCCTAGTTCTTGAATGGTGTCTCATTATCCGAGATAATGGTTTTGTGGGACACCGTATCCATAGATGAGATAGTTTAGGATAAATTTCGAGATCTACTTCCCAGCTGGATGGTCGGCCATGGTATGGCTTCCACCCACTTTGTGAAGTACCTCTGGGGCCAGAAGTTATGATGAACTTATGGCCATTGGATGAGGTGGGTGTATTTTTCCAATCAGATCGAGTCCCCACTACAAAAAAGGCCATGGTGTGATAATCGAATGAAGCTCTTGAGCTAGAGCATGGATGAGATCTCCATGCTGCTGACATTGTAAACACTTTTTAGCATGATCATGTGCTTCTCTTTCCATTGTACACTTCATCCTCGCTAGCTTGTGGTGGTCATTCCACTCGAGTGTAAGCTATAGATACTGCTATGAACCTCGCTAGAGCAAGCACGCCTCCCTCGCTATTTAGACAAATAAGTAACAAGGTAATCACCTTCTATACTTCTACAAGATAATAGACGACAAATCTGATGCCTTTGACAAAGGACCTTTTAGGCCCAATGGTAGGTCAGGGCAGGTGATTCCCTATGTGAAGATGTGTGTAGATGTCATGGTACCAAGGATCACTAGAACCAACAATTTCACACACATATTCCGATTCTGGTACCTCGAATGTGGGGATGAGAAGCTGCTCAATCAAGAATTCATATTTTGGCATGTTATGAGGGATGTCTAATAGTGACCCAATTGTAGCCATGGCATCACCGCCTCGTTGGTTCTGGAATTTGCTCCTCGAATGTTATGTCAATGAAGGATTCCTTTAGAGTCTCCACCATTTCTTATATGGAGTTAGCTTATCATCCTTTGGTCCGGATATTCATTATTGACCTTACTCATGATCAAATGTGAATCTCTTTCAGAGACCTTGAGAGCTAAGGGATATTCCATTGCACGCTATCTTGAGACCTATAGTCAAAGCCCTCCCTGCATTCTATGATACAAGTTAGTTAGTGTAAGGGAAATGCCAATTTATATGACTTCGGTATGCAATCCCCTTGTGGGGTGATGAAGAAGATACCAACTCCTAATCCATGTTGTGTATATGAGCCATCGAAGTATAGTTTCTAGTGATTGGAAACGTTGAGATTAAAAATAGACTCATCTAGAAATTCTGAGACAAGAGGGTTCTCAGAATATATGGGTGCTTCTGCTAGTTGGTCTGCAATAACTTGTCCTTTAATGGCTTTCCACTCAACATACTCAATGTCGTACTCTAACAATATCATAACCCATTTTTCCATTCTACCAGTTAGCATTGCCTTTGATAGTAGATAATTGAGGGGGTCAATTTTGGCGATGAGCTTGATCTTCTGTGCCAACATGTAATGTCTGAATTTTTTGATGCAAACACTACTGCAAGGCATGTTTTCTTGATGAATGAGTAGTTTACCTCATGACCCACCATTGTCCTACTGATATAGTAGATAACCCTCTTTGTTCCATTTTCATCATGTCACATAGAGAGCTCCAAGGCTAACACAAGTTGTTGATACATATAGGATCAATGGCTTCTTGGGGATGGGTGGCATTAAAACTGGTGGTGTCAGTAGATATTCCTTGATCTTGTTGAATGCCTCTTCGCATTTTATGTCCCATTTGTATGCTACCCCCTTGTGGAGTAGGTGAGAATATGGGTTTTGCTTGTCTGCCAGTTGTTCTATGAACCATCGGGGATGGATCAAGTCCTTGAGACCCTTAGTTGTTTTTAATGTCTTTAGTGCTTCCATCTCGAGGATTGCTTTCACTTTTGCTAGATCCACCTCGATACCCCTCATGGACACTATGTATCCTAGCAATTTACCTAATTGCAATGTAAGACGACTTCTTGGGATTTAACTGACTTTGTATTCCCTCCACCTATCAAAGATAGCACTGAAGGTTATGTTATACATGATCTTGTCTTTTCCTTGACTTCTAGCTAGAATGTCACTCCATATAGTCCTCACTATTTTGTGAGTCACTTGGCATGGACTATTAGTGTCATGTCCCTTTAATAGGTTGTTCCTACATCTTTAGCCAAACAACATCATGTTCCGTGCCAGTAGGTCCCCCATGGACAAGTGAAAGCAGTTTTGTGTTGATCTTCTTTTGCTATCATGATCTGGTTATATCTTGAGAATCCGTCCATTAGTGATAGCATCTCATGTCCTACTATCATGTCTACTATCATTTTGATGTTAGGGAGTGGAAAATCATCTTGGGACATGCTTTGTCTAAATCTCTAAAATCTGTAAGGATTCTCGATAGTTCCATCAGTTTTGAACAAAAGGTGCTCGATACAATTCCATTCTAGAATTCTAATTGGTCGGATGAACTCCGTGGTTCAGCAAATTTTTGAGCTCCATTTTGACCAATAAGGCTATTTGAGGATGCATTTTTCCTAATCTTCTGCTTATTGGTTTTACTTCTATGGATATACTAAGCAATGATGAACCAATCGCCTCTGATCCACTCGGAATATCAAAGATAACTCCATGTGAAATTTATTTGTCTTTCCTTTAGGAATGCTACTAGGAGTTCTTGCTCTTCTGTTAATAGTGATTCCGCATAGAATGTGATATGTGGGGTCTCCTCTGTTCCTATGTTGACTAGATTGCAATTTTTGGCCAAGACTGCTGACTTCTCTTGATGAATGGCTCTTAGAGGAAGATTGAATCCTTCATCCCCGGGCACCTCAGAGAGGTTTTCACCATTGGATACGTCCTTTCTTTTTACTATTTTCTTGTCAGAGAGTGCCACAGTGTGGTTTTCACTCAAGGACTTGGATATGATTCTTAGTTTCTCACTTTTATGACTCAAGGATTCAATTGTTTCCCCATAATAGGCATGTTTCCAACTCCATTATAAACCCTACCTTGTGATATCCATCTAGAATGTTATCCCTCAATTCTATGAATTCTGAGCACCTCATCATTTTTGAATGTATCAAGAACTGGTGGTCCTCGTTGGTCATAGTCAATCAGTTGGGGGTAGACTAAGCGGATCTCTTGATTTTGACTATCTGGTTCAAAGGATATGGTACTAATCATACACAAGGTGGTATTTTCGAATAACCTAGGTAGGTTGGATAAGGTATCTTCATCCTCGCTACTAATGTAGGGCTCAGTTATAAAATTATGTGTGTATTTCCAATTTGCCGACTATTGGTGAAAGTGTAGTTGTACTAGTAATCGGTCGAGGGAGAGACGCTAACCATTCTAACTGAGGATTTCGCCACGATGGTTATTCTCGTGAGTAATATCCAAGACCAAGATTTGTTATGGTCGCCTCTAGCATGATAGGTATTATAAGCCCATTGTCATTTCATCTCAGTATTTGATTTCGGTCATAGCCCATTGCAAGCATCATGTGTAGGCCCTTGCTTCTTTCGTCCATTGGTAAATTAGCTGTCATTCTTCTATATTGATACAACATGTTTGATGGATCTACTTCAATTACCTCATGGCCAAGGTCTCCCCATCTTGTGAATTTAGGATAATTTTTAAGATAGGTTTGTGATGTGGAAGCTTGATTTTCTTAAGGGTGTCCCCATGATCTAGGAGATTGCAGTAATTCTCCTATCACAAACACATTGTTAGGGAGTTTGTAGCTTCCACAATCATCTCGATGATGAGCTTTGATATCAAGATGGTGGGATGGCGGAATGGTGGGTGTCTCGCCGCGTATGGACGAGAGTGGCGGGTCAATATATGGTGTGGATGGGCCCTCATTGTTCTTTGGCACTTGGGGGATTTTGTAATACTTGGCCTCAAGATTTTTGCAATATGAAAATGGTTCAAGATCTCCGTGGATGGTGACCTCTTGTCCATTATGTGTAAATTTCACACATTGGTGGAAGGTTGATGCTACAACTTTCATTGCGTGGATCCATGGGCGACCCAAGAGGATATTGTATGGCAATTCGAGGTCCAAGACTTGACAGGTGGTTTCCATGAGTGTTGGTCCTACTTGAATAGGGAGTTTAATCGTGCCTTGAGACAATCTTTCTTGGTCATCATATGCTCTGATTGTGATGCCCTTGCCTTTGTCGATGGAATCTTCTGCTATTTTCAACTGTTTAATGAGGCTGAGAGAACAGTTATTCAATCCTGCACCCCCATCTACCATGACCCTTTTGATTTTTCTCTTGTTGACAATGGCTTCCAAGTGAAGTGCACGGTTGTGGGATGGTTGGGCAGGGAAATCTTGGTCAGAAAATGTAAGGAGATTAGGTGTTATGATATTTCCGACCATAGCTTGGAATTGCTCCACATCGAGATCTGTGGGGACAATGGATGAGGCTAATGATTCTTCAAGGATCTTCCTATGGGCGGATGATATTTTTAACAACTCCATGATGGAGATGTGTGCTGGTGTTCTCTTGAGTTGTTCTACAACATTGTAGGTATGCAGAACGACTCTAGATGAAGGGACTCTATTAGGTTGGGATGATGTTGCAATGGTGACTTTGCCGCCTCTTGTGGTGACTCCACAATCTTTGGCATGGGCACCCTTGATGGTGATGACCATGTAGTCTTCATTTAAGGAGGCAACGAATGTTTCGTACACATGATTTACACTGCCTTTCCCTTTATCATTTTTATTCCCTTTGTTGCCATGATTTGGCATTGGATTCGTGTAGATTTTAAGATCCTGATTTCCCGTGGGTTGTTCCACGTCTATGATTCTCTTGTCTATAAGGTCTTGAATGATATTTTTGAGTCTCATGCAGTTGTTTGTGGTGTGACCTTTGATTTTGTGAAATTCGCAAAGTTGGTTTTCATTGTACCAAGGAGGTTTGACATCAGGTTCTTGGTAGTTCTCGAATGTGGGAGGTTTGATAAGTTTTTTCGTCAATCAACTTTTTCATTATATCCTCCAATGGTTCCCCCAAAATAGCGTATTTGCATTTTGGATAAGTTTTGCGTTGGGGTGGTCCCCTTTGGTCAGTGAGATTGTTGATGGTGGGATTGTTGGGTTGGTATGTTGTGTGATGAGTGTTTTCATGTTGTGTTTGGATTTTTGGTGAGGGTGTATTTTGGCGTGGACCACTAATGACCACCTTGGCATCGACGATGCCATCATTAGTGATTTTCTTGTTTCTTGCCCATGTACGAGGTTTATCGTTGTAATTTGATGGTGGGTGATTATTTTGCTGCTCATGATATGACATTGATTCAGCAGGTTGGGTCACAAGGGTTTTTGTTGTGCTTGCTATTGTTCCCACAACGCTTGTTGTTGGGCTGCCAATTCTGTTGCTTCTTGTTGTTCTTGGTATTGCTTCAATGCTTGTTGATATGCCTATAATTGTGTTGCTTGTGCAAGGATTTGTGCTTGTGCTTGCGCTTGTTGTGCTTGATATTGATTTTGCGCTTGGGCTTGCGCTTGTGCTTGTGCGGCTTGTTGCTATAATAAGAGTTGTGCTTGTGTGCCTCTTTGTGCTTGTAATGCTTGTGCGGCTTGGGAAGCTTGTTGTTGTTGTTGTTGCAATAATTCTTGAGCTTGCTATGCTTGTAATGCAGCTTGTGCAGCTTGGGTAGCTTGTGTGGCTTGAGCAGCTTTTTGTACAACTTTTTGTTTTTGTACTTGTTGGTATCCTCTTTGGAAAGTAGCTTGCAATGCTGCATCATATTGATTTGATGTGGCGAAAGTTGGAGGAGGTGGTGGTGGATTTGGAATGGTGATAGATGATGATGTTGTGTTGATGTTTTGCATGTTGGATAATGGTATTGATGTGATTGGTCCTTGAGAGACCATGCCTTGTGATGTTAGGGGTGTGTTTGATGGTGTAGCCATTGCTTGTGTATTTATCATTTGTTGTTGCGATATCAACAATAAATTTTGAGTGTTTGGTGCGATGATTTGATTGATGGTTGGGATATAGGTTTGATTGATGCTTGGTAAGGGAGGAAGCCCTAAACCAAGGAGTGATGTGGATGATAATGGCAATGGTGGAAGAGGTGGAAATGTGAGGGATGTGAGTTGTTGTGAAAATGTCGTGGTGTCGAATATGCCCCCTGGTCCGAACATATTTCCCTCTTCTTATGGATTTGTGAGAAGAGATGTTTGTGGTGCTCTGTGAAAAGATGTCGATGATGGGTCATAATGTAAAGTGAGAGGAACATTTTTGTGTAATGGATTATGGGGGATGTTTTGTTCCAATGTGGTGTTTGCGTCCAAGTTTTGATTATTAACAAGGGGATGTGATTGAAGAGCATTGAGGAACGTGTTTCCCTTGTTAACATTAGGTTGTGTTGGAGCAAGCGATGTGTTTTGCAGGATGTTTTGCGTGATGCTTTGGGATGGGGGTGTAGATGAGATGGGGATGGTGGATGAGATTGATGGAAAATATGTCTCCAATATAGTGCTTACATCAAAATTAGAAGGCAACTTGGCCCCTTGTTTTGCTAGTTCAAGTATGTACAACGAAGGGTTAAGTCTCATCATGACATTGATGATTCGATGATTATCCAGATTTTGGAGCATTTCTGTCATTTCCTCGTGAGACATTCTGAAAGTGGGGTCCTCTCCTTGGTTTTCTTCTTGGGGATGTTGTGATGATGAGAGGGTCAATGGATTGCTTGATTCTGCTGGATTCATTTCTGCGTTGGTTTGGCTAAAATCACTTGAAGCGGGTGTTTCTTTGTTGGATTTCATACTCTTCTTGTATTGAGATCTTGTTTAGACCATAAAAAAAGGATCAAAAATATGGGAGATGAAATCTCTTGATTCTTTGGATTGATCTCTATTTTATGTCCCAAAGTGAAAGTTTTAGGGTGTGTTTTGAGGATCAATGGTGATGATAAGATGATGATGTTAGGAATGGATGATATGGATGATATGGATGTGGTCATGACACTAGGCTTTAGGACTTTGGATTTGATCGGATTTCGGATTTCGGATTTTGAGATTTTGAGTTTTGGTCCTTGACTTTGATTTGCTTTTGATTTGATTTTGAACAAAAAGACCCTAAGATGTTGGATGATGATCTAAGGGTTATTCTTTGTCCAAAAGGATGATAATTTGGATATGTGTGAGGAGAAGGATGCATCTACCCACACCTATTCAAACAAGATGTTTTGTTTCACTAAGCACATGGAGAAGGATTCATCTATATGTACTAAGCTAGACAAAATGATTTTGATAACTTTGACTAAGTATATGCACAAGGATGCATCTACACATACTTAGCCAAAGGTGTTTTTTGATAATGTTCTCAAGGATTTTGTCTCAATGATTTTGATGATGGTTTTGATTTTGCCATAAAGCCTAGTATCAAGGATGATTTCAAGATTTATCAAAAGGTGATGATGGGGTGGATTTTGTTTTGATGTTTTTAGGAGGATGGATGAAATGTTTTGATAATGTTTTGATCCTAAGATGAACCTAAAAGGACACTTTGTTTGCCTAGATCTAGGTATTGAAGAGTATGCAAATGCTTCCTAATGACCTTTGTAACCAAGAAATGATTTTATTTGAACATTCATTTTTTGGATTTTCAAACAATGATTTGTGTTTGGGATTGTAAAGTCTTCAACACACATGAAAGTTCATTTTGCTTAGCTTTGCTTTAATGTCTTTATTTTACCAAAAACACTTCTTTCAATTAGGTTTCCAAACTAAGATGTCCATTGTCTTAATTTCCTCAAACCCCACAAGATATGTTATGTGGAAATTTAATGAACTTAAGGCAAGGGGTTTTCCTATTGTTTACTTAAGAAGACAAATTGAGATATAATCCAATGCTTAGAAACCTCTAAGGATGTGAATCCCAAGGGAAAGCAATAACATATGGATTGAGTCAATTGTATTTGTCCTCCAAAGGGGTTTGAAATTTGGATGATGTTAAGTGTTTGTTTCCATGATGTTTTTGAGCAAGCAATGCATTTTGTAACCCAAGAACATGTACAATCCTATGGATGTGTAAGACAATATTTGTTGGATTCCCACTTGGACAAGTCCACCACGCCATCTCTAAAGTGATGGTTAGATGTTTGACCCCACTGCCTCCATGGCACTCACTTATACGGGCAGCTACATCAACAATTCATGAAACTCCCATGGCATGCTTTCCATCTCTACTAGAAGACCATAAAGTGTGGGGTGGCTCTAATGACCGCTCTTGCACCAACAAATAGATAAAAGGATTTTGGAAAAATTTAGCACATGTTTTAGTAAGGACTTTCTATTCATAGGAGTTGACTCCAAGAGTCCTCGGATCCATCTTGTTGATTCAACCATGCGGATATTGGTGTTTCTTTCCAATATCCACATTTCTATTGGTCCCTACCGGAAATACTCTTGGCTTTAGAGTGTTACCGGCTGAGTCATTCCCTTGGGTGAGTACTTTTTCCCCAAGGCAGGCCCTCTAGGATAAACAAAAGCGAATGAAGAATAATATTCGTAACTCGATCAATCCTTGTTAGCAACAAGGAAAGAGAATATACGCAACAAAGCCCCCACTCACACTCGCACAAGAGTTTGTCTAATTTTAAGCCCAAATCAAGGTGGAGGTGATTGCTTTATCTCAACCTGAAAGCCGCGAAAAGACCTTTTGATTCTCAAGATCACTATAAAGTGCGAGAGAAGTGCATACGTCCTTTTCCAATGGCTTTAGTCTAAGTAAGCCCTCACGAAAAACACAACTACACTTGTTCTTTTTAAACCCTAAAAGCAATGTGTGAGTTTA
The DNA here is from genome assembly GCA_007258455.2 of Sequoia sempervirens. Classification (NCBI taxonomy): domain Eukaryota; kingdom Viridiplantae; phylum Streptophyta; class Pinopsida; order Cupressales; family Cupressaceae; genus Sequoia; species Sequoia sempervirens. The sequence continues at coordinate 2,384 of VDFB02171117.1, read as the reverse complement.
TTTTAGAGCACCAAATCACAAGTGAAAAGACATTTGTTCAATTGTTTAATCCATAAACGAAATCTAGTAAGTTGTTGATCCTAAGGTTCTTTTTAATCCTTTTGCAAGAAATAAACAAAAAGAATCCTTTTTAAACCCAAATGAAAGTTAGTATCCTAAGAAAGAAAAAGATGACAAATTCTTAAAGAAGTGTTAAACAAACACTTAAGTGTTAAAAAAACACTTTGATTAGACAAGATATCATCCCCATGCTCTTTCTTCCTTTGTTTTTGGCTTCCAACCTACAAAATAGAAAACAATCAGATTCTAGAAAAAACACAGAAGTTAAAAAACTAGAAAACAGTAGATAAATAAATCATGAATCAAAAGCACGTGCTAAAAATTAAGTTCTCCCTTTTTTTGTTTTCCAGCATTGCAACTCGTGAAGGCGTCGCTATTTTTTCCTTCCAACGGCGCTCTTACAGCGCCGCTTACCAGTCAGCGGCGCTCTGTGTCGGGACAGAGAGCACAATTGCGTCACTCTTTTCTCCCAGTGTCGTGGTTCTTGAAAGCGTCAGAGTTTTAAAAATTTTGAAAACTGGTGCAGATCGGCAAGTCCAGTGGCGGAGTTTAGAATTTGAATTTTTTTGGCAGGATGAGTCCAGCGACGTTGACAAGCCCGCGGTGCTGAAATAGCGACACTGACGAGCCCGTGGCATGAAAATAGCGACGCTAATGAGCCCGTGTTGGAATTTCCTGTGTGTCAAGAAAAATGTGGAATTTTCACAAAAACGTTAGAATTAATGAAATCTAGCCCTCCTTCTAGCGCCAAATGTGCGAACCCTTTTCCTAGTACCTAAAAAACAACATGAATAAGCGAGTTAGACAAGGAATTACAAGATAAAAGAAGGATTCCCCATGAGATCCATTTACAAATCAAACTAGGAATGAAAATATTGAAGAACACAATGTAAATGATAAAAAACAAGATGAAATCCTAATTAGATATGCAAACTCTCAATCCCATGGGGGAATTGGTGCCAATTTGATGTGGAAATTTGGCCCTTTCCCAATTCCTAAGATGCAAGATTCGAATGTTGAAGAGATTGATGATCCATTTTTGATGAAAATGTGAGAACTCCAAGCCAAATCTGCAAAAAGCCTAGCTAAGAATTCGAATGATGGATGAAGATGGCTAAGTATTTTAGCATAGTAACTTTGCTTGGATTGTGGATAATAAAATGAGGAGAGGAGCTCTTCATTTATAGGATTTCTAGATGGATGAATGCCCAAATTTGAGAAATGTGGGACTAACATTCATTCAATGATATGGTGCCACTTGTCAAGCTATGAATGGATGATGGTTGTGCAAGATTTGGGGTTTGTGCCAATAAATGTCATTATTTGAATTTCAAATTTGTTGAAATGACATGTAAGAGGGAAGGGAAAATGCAATAAATGCCACTTGGCTGAAGGCAAAGGACATGTAAGAGGTTTTAAACATTTCTGTTGGATGTAAGATGTTGGACTTGGAATTTTGAATTCAAATTGAGAGAATATCTTAAAAGATGCCATGTGAGGAAAATAGAGATTTAATAAATGAATTAAATCATGCAAATTGCATTATCTAGGAGGATGGCATGAGAATGATTAAATCAACTGCCTTTTAAATTAATTTAACAAGAGATTAGCTTATGTGACTTATTTGACTTAGATTTATGGATTTATTTAAATCAGATAAGAGAGGAATATGATTAAAGGCTAATTAAATAAATATTTTGATTTATTTAATTAAAAGGAATGATGTTAGATTAAATTAAATAAGGTTTTAATTTATTTAATTTAATGGACAGACTTTAGAGATTTAATCAAATAAATTGATTATTTAATTAAATGGGGATAATTAGATCAGATGGATTGATTTAATTAACATGAGATGGACTTAATTAGACAAGATGATTTATTTAATTAAGAGATGAATGTTGATGAATTTAATCAGATAGGGGAATTTGATTAAACGGTTAGACCGAGGGATGATTTAGGAAGAAACGGTGTTAGTAAGTCAGGATCAAATGCACGATGTCAATCAGTATATTTTCGATGTCTACACAATTTAAAAATGAACACAATTCCAAGAGGGATGGATCAGTTGGAAAGGATTTTTGACCTGAATAAGATAAATGACCAAGATCAACAAACAAAAACAAATTCCATAGATAGTCAATGTGATAGTTAGAACATGGGCACTCTTGATGATGTTAAGAATGTGCTCATTGGAAAGGTGTGTACTCTGGGAGAGTAGAAGGATTTGATAGATGCACTACTTGCTTACCAAGATGTTGATTTGAAGACTTATGACACCTCCATCATAATGCACACCATTCCCTTAAAACCAGGAGCAAAAA
>VDFB02171113.1:0-21949 GCA_007258455.2 Sequoia sempervirens | reverse complement strand
TTTTGCCCCTCTTTGAAGCAATGCACTCATTGCATTGATTCAAAGAATATATGATCTTGATCAAAGCCCAAATTTTGATATTTAAAAACTTGCCCCATTGTTGCATGGCGAGAGAAAACATTCCATTATAATGCCCCTTGAGAGATCAGATGAAAATTTTAATTTTTTTGGGGTGATCTCGCAAAAAAAAAGTGACAAAGTGCTTGACAGGTCTGGAAGCAGTCCAGAAGGCTAAAAACGTGTCTAAACGCAATAAAACGATGAAAAACAAGCCTCAAATGGATGAAAATAGGTTCGGGGGTCCAAAACCCTAGCAAGACAGCCCTAGAGGGTTAAGAAACCCTAATCTTTAGGCTTAAAAGGGGCCCGAGGGGTCACTTTCAAGTCATTTTCACACACCTCTACTAGCAAACCTTGAGATTCGAGCTTTGACCTCCTGACATTATGGCACAACAACAACTTCCTCTACATATTTCGGACCGAGTTTGAACCTACTAGCGGCCACCTGGCATTGGTGCCCTGGTATGTGACCCTAACTAAAGCTTCATTTTTTTGTTTTAATGCATTTATTACATGTTTTAAGGAGAGCTCGCCTCCAACGGTGCTATTATAGCACTGCTTGGTGTTTAAAGTGCACCACTTTTGACCTTTTTATGCTGCAGTGGTGCAAAATGGAGTTTAAAAACTCCACCGCTGGGCTCGGGCTTGGCTTGGACTCGCGGGTCAGTTTGGAAAAGTGTGCTACAATGGCGCCCTTTTCAAGTAGATTGTGATGCTGGGGGTTAAAGTGCGTGGTGGCAGCTCTATTTAACAAAAAATTGGGTCCTGTGTCAGAGTTTGAGAAAACTCAAACTGTGTCGCTAGGAACAAGTTTGAGGTGTTACATCAGGAATTTTTTCAAAATTTTTAACATGCTAACTTTGCATGATGTAGGACAGACCTAGGGAGCTTTATTCTCAGGAGCACCGATTGTGGGATTTGGCGAGCGTTCTATGGGACTTTAGCGATAGAGACCAGGATTGGCTGGGAGCTACAGGAGTATGGCATATTGCATACATGGTGCTTGTGCACACACATTTCGGGATGTTGTCAATGCTAGCAGAGCGATGGAACAACGAGATGTTGTTTCATCTTCCCACTAGTGAGGTGACCGTCACATTGGAGGACGTCTGGCGGATATTACGATTGCCTATTGATGGCTATTGGGTGATCTACGACATGGAGGGACGCGAGTGCTACACCCAAGTCCTCACCACTCAAGATATCATCTACTAAGAGGGGTAGATTGAGCTGGAGTGGTACCGAGTTATAACACCTTCCTTCCATTGGGCGATTGTGGCTATCATTTCAAGGTTGGTTGCCCCAAACAAATGAGGGAAATGCTTTAGTCCTAGATGAGGATACTGTTGGGAGAGGATGGTCTAGGATAGGCCAGTTTGCTTTACATGGGGGCACGTACTCCTGGCTTCACTTTACAGGGATCTGCACAAGTATGCATACGTGGATGATAGAGCACTAGGAGTTGGGGTGACACTTCTACATGTTTGGACGTGAGAGCACATTTCTGTGCTACATCCATGGGTCGTTCTGGTTCTGATGGGGGTAGAGAATGCCCTGGTGACACAATACAGAGGTGGTGTATCCTTCACACACACTAGAGAGCATGGGATCCCCTACTGGAGGTAGGTCATAGATGAGATGCTTGTGTTCACTTGGAGACCATACCTCAGTCAGCCTAGATGGACTGATGATGCAGACTAGCTCTTCTACTGCCACCAAGACCGATACATGCAGGGCTGAGAGCACACTATGATAGAGAGAGCCCTGAGAGCACACTATGATAGAGAGAGACCTACCTGGGCATGTACAGTGTCAGTTTGGAGAGTTGTAGGATCAGCCAGATGACAGTTACATGGTCGTCTTTACATGTAGCATGACACAAGTGTCATGGGGCCCTGGTATTCCTACCGCAAAGGTGGTTGAAAATTTTTGACATTTGGTGGTCCGTCCTTGGGCTTATGATTAGAGCTTGGCAGACCTAGGGACCACATAGGCCTATAGAGACTGGTTCAGACCTCCTCTTCGGTTGACCATTTCAGGTGAGGATCTAGAGGCATACAGGGTCAGAGGCAGGGGGTAGAGGATGAGGACGAGGGCGAGGACCAAGGATTGAGATCCATCAGTATCCACCAGAGATGCCCCTAGTTCCAGCAGGTCACGAGGACGTTCCCATGTAGGACTAGCAGCAAGATCCACCAATCCCACCACCATGAGCTAAGGATGAGATTCAGGTTCATGCACAGCCACGGCCATAGCCCGTAGGGCAGGAAAACACACAGGATGCCTTGATTTTGTAGTTATAGGCATAGACACAGGCAGTGACGGCCAAGAGAGACTAGGCATGGGCCGAGAGGGAGCAGCTTAGAGTAGAGAGGGATCAAGCTATGCAACAGAGATAGGCTACAGAGCTACATGAAGCTACAAAGCTAGGCCGCAGATAGCAAATTGAGAGCATGACAGCCACAGCCTCCTCCTAGGGTACAGTGTTGGTACAATCTTACAGAGAGGTTATCTAAGAGATAGAGTATTACCATTGGGCCTACCATGACCATGTACCTAGAGTAGATTGGGTTCCCAAGTACTCAGAGCGGGTCAGTCGGAGACCACCAGAGGGTCACAGTGACAGGGGCGAGGGCAGCATCCACGGAGATTGGAATTGATCCAGATTTTATGATGTACCTTTTATGCTTTATGGGCTCATTTTTGATAGCTCGATGGGAATTTTGTACTAATTGACACATATGTACTGTGATCCAATTATTATTTGTACTATGACAGTTGATGATATGATATATATGAGCCAATTTTGATGGGATGTACCATGTACTTTTATTCATGCATGGATGGTTTATTTCAATATGCTTTACAATGATGTTCCTATGGATGAATTTATTTCTAATGATGTATGTGATGCCATGATGTGCAATGATGTTATCTATATGATGATTTATTTTATGTCAATGTTATATGTGAAATGATTTGATTTATGGTATATGCAATGATGTGGAAAAATGCTTATATATGAGATGAATTATGGATGGATATGATATGATGGGATGGCCGTGATATGATGCAAATGAAATGATGGTATGAGATGCTTAGAATAACAAATGTTATTATCCTAAATGATGATGTATGTGATGCAATGATATGTTAATGCGATGATATGTATGCCTAATGAATTAATGTTTATGTTCCTATTGTTTATGATTATGAGATGGCACATAATGGGTGAAATGTAATGACATGAATGCACCTATTTAAAATGCAATGTGTATATTTCCTATATGATATGTTATGCAATATGCTAATGATTTGTGGATGCAGATCAATGACGGTGATGGTGATGATGATCAATTGTCATAGTACCTTGTAAGTGTGGTTAGTAAGAAAAGGAGTCATTTCAACAAGATGCAAGATAACACAAATGCAAATGATGATGATGATGATCACCTGCCGATGAATTGGGATTTTCAAAGGGCCATATTTTCTTATGTTTGATAACACACGTGGTACGATGCATCAAGGTATAGACAACCAAGATGGCGTGGTACTTAGTGTGATGGACTTTGACTTGACAATCAGATAGGAGCATTTGTGTTCACATCTGACATACAGAAACCTTGCTAGGATGCACTTTAGAAATTTGAAACATCTCAGACCAAAACACGAAAAGGTAAACCTTTCTATGCAATAGTCAACAAGTTGTCCTAGACCTCTTTTGTTCATACCTAACGAAACAAGTATTCGCCGAGATTATATTACAAGAACATCCAACAAGCACGGTAGAAAAAATATAATGTTTGTTGCCCCATTCCTATTTCTCTAAATCCCCTATTTTAGGATATTGTCGAGACATCCTTGGAATGAGCGCAAAATAAGATAAGTCAAAAAATAAAGACCAAGTAAACAAACAGACTAATGCTCTTCAATACCGCTAACAGAAAGAGGATATGTTTTCTAAGGATGATGAATGAAACTTATTGCCAAAAGATAATGCCCATTGTAGGAAGGATTCATCCTAGGACATGTTAGTGGATGGTGACATGTCATTTCATTTAAAAGGGATGATTGATATGAGAACATTTCAGATGATGTGTTACCAATATGAAGAAATAACTAGCTTGCTTGTGTACTGACTTAGACTTTAGACTTGACGTTTGGAGTTCTACTTTTAGATTGCTAGGCGTGTTTCCAACTGTTTCACCAAAGGTTGGTGATGATGATTAGTTTATTATGGATAGTGCTTATTGTGGGTGCACGTGAGATGAGGTAGATGGATTTTTTTTTTCAAATATTTGAATGTTTTTGATGTTTTGCAATGTTCTGAGGCTGTTTTTGGTATTTTTCAGGGTTTTACAAATGTTTTGATTTTTGATTTTCCAATTTTTTGGGATTTTCAAATATTTTTACCAAGGAACTAACCTAAAGACCTATCCTATGGGTCTCGAGGGTTGATCGACAGATGAGCCTTGCCTATGTTATATACACAGAGACCACGTAGTTCGACTGATGACTTGACTGATTTACAGATGATGATATACATGATGAAATGTTAGTTTATTATGATAGACTCCTATAGGACTAACCTAAATGTCTCAAGGGATGATCAATGATCAACCTTGCCTCAAGCTTAGAGATGACATAGTTTGACAAGACGACCTTGTTTTTGGCTTTTTGATAGACTTTTTGACCTATTTTTGGATTTTGATATGTTTTGATGTTTTTGGATTTTTTTATTTTCTAATGTTTTGGATTTTCTGATTTGAGGGCTTTAAGATTATACATGAATCCAACCTGATGAAAACATGCCCCCAGCGTGATGCAATAGACTACTCCAATAAAGGCAGGACAAACTGACCTTAAGGATGGGTCGAGTAGTACTAGGAGGGATCATGATACGAATGCAGGACCAAGCTATGGTGCGGATGCGAGTGGATGTGTGATAGATGGAGACCTGAATGTGATGGATGATGGAAGTGAAATGGATGGATGATGCTGAACAAGCCGTAAAGATCCTGGTGGATGGAAAGTGTTTATTTGCACAAGGCACCTGTTTGCCAGGTTTTCACCAAGGTATTTGCCCAAAGTGCCACCAAAGTGGTTTTCACTAGAGGACGATTTTTTTTATCCTTTTTCTAATTTTTCTTGATTTTTTTCTTTTTTTCTTATTTTTTGTTGTTACCAAGACACCTGTTTGCCAGGTTTTTTCCTAAGTAACCATTTTTTTAGGACTTTTTCTATTTTTTTGGATTTTTGGCTTTATACCCTAAAAAAATTAGGCATAAAACTTTTTGAAATGGGAGATATTCATGGGCTCCTGCAGAGGTTCCCCTTCAGGAGTTGATGGCTAATATGCCCTTGATTTATAACTTGCTATTATGACAAACAGTCCTAACCAATTAGGTTCAAACTTTCCTTTGCTACTGGGATTCAGGACATTCTTCTGATTTTCTTTTAAGACCAGTTCTCTAATTTGGAAAGTACTGCTTATGATCTTCTTGTTGTAGCTTCGTTTGAGTCTATTTTGATAGACTTGAAAATGATTCAAAGCATCTATTCATCTCTCATCCAGTAACTCCAACTTATTTAGTCTTGATACCTGATATTCCTCATCTATGATGAGGTTTTGCAATGATATTTTGAGGGATGGGAGCTCGATCTCAATGGGGAGTACGACTTCTAATCCATAGACCAAGGAGAATGGAGTGGTGCCAATGGGTGTGTGGATGCTAGTTCAATAAGCCCAGAGGGTGGGATTAAGTTGCAAGTGCCAGTCACAACCTGTGTCATTGACTATTTTCTTGAGGATTTTGAGGATGGTTTTGTTCATGGCTTCTGCTTGGCCATTGCCTTGGGGATAGTATGGGGTGGAGAAGCAATGCTATATTTTGAATTTCTTGCACAAGTCGTGAACCTCCTGGTTCTTGAATGGTGTCCCATTATCTGAGATAATGGCTTGTGGGACACCATAACGACATATGAGATAGTTCAAGATGAATTTTGAGATTTGCTTCCTAGTGATATACATCATGGGTATGGCTTCCACCCACTTAGTGAAGTACTTAGTTGCAGTGATAATGAATTTATGGCCATTGGATGAGGTGGGAGTTATTTTTCCAATGAGATTGAGTCCCCACTGTGAGAAATTCCATGTTGTGACGATCGGGTGAAGCTCTTGAGCTAGAGCATGGATGAGATCCCCATGCTGCTGAAATTGTAAACATTTTTTAGCGTGATCATGTGCTTCTCTTTCCATCGTGGGCCAGTAATACCCTATCCTCAGCAATTTCTTGGCGATGGTCATTCCACTCGAGTGTGAACCACATGTTCCATTATGAACCTCAGTTAGAGTAGTTAATGCCTCCTCAACATTTAGGAAGTGTAGCAAGGTACCTTCTATGCTTCTATGGTATAAGGTATCACATAGGATCACAAATCTAGATGTATTTTTGATGAAGGTTTGTTTTAGGCTTGATGGTAGGTTAGCAGGTATGAATCCTATGTGAAGATATGTATAGATGTCATGATACCAAGCATCACCAGGACCAACGATTTCACACACATATTTCGATTCTGGTACCTCAAATGCAGGAACAAGAAGTTGCTCGATTAGAAATTCATATTTCAGTACATTATGAGGGATGTCTAATAGAGACCCAATTGTATCCATGGCGTATGCTGCTCTGTTGTTGGTTCTTGGAATTTGCTCAAATTTTATGTCAATGAAAGATTCTTTTAGTGTCTCCACCAATTTCTTGTATGGAGTGAGATTATCATCCTTAGTCTGATATTCATTATTGACCTAATTTATGATCAACTAAGAGTCCCCGTACACCTTTAGAGCTATGATATTCCATTGTATTGCTATCCTGAGACCTATAGTCAAAGCCTCATATTTTGCTATGTTATTTGTGCAAGGAAATGCTAGTTTGTATGACCTTGGTATGTAGTCCCCCTGTGGAGTGATGAAGAAGACACCAGCTCCTAATCCATGTTGTGTATATGAACCATCGAAGTATAGTTTCCAATGGTCAGTTATATTGAGGTTAAAGATGGATTCATCTGGGAATTATGAGACAAGAAGATTCTCAAAATAAATGGGTGCTTCTGCTAATTGATCTGCAATAACTTGTGCCTTAATGGCTTTGCGCTCCACATACTCGATGTCATACTCTGACAGTATCATTACCCATTTTGCCATTCTACCTGTGAGCATTTCCATTGATAATAGATATTTGAGGGGATCAATTTTTGCAATAAGCTTTATCTTGTGTGCCAACATGTAGTGTCTAAATTTTTGGGATGCAAACACTACGGCGAAGCATGCCTTCTCGATAAATGAGTAATTTAGCTCATGACCAACCATTGTCCTGCTGATATAGTAGATGGCCCTCTCCGTTCTGTTTTCATCATGCTAGGCTAGGAGAGCTCCAAGGGCTGCTATTGTTGCTTATACATATAAGATCAATGGCTTTCTCAGGATAGGTGGCATTAACATTGGTGGTGTTAGTAGGTATTCCTTGATTTTGTTAAATGCCTCTTCACACTTTGTATCCCATTTGTATGCTACCCCCTTGTGGAGTAGGTGAGAATATGGGTTTTGCTTGTTTTCCAATTGTGGTATGAACCGTCGGATGGATTGAAGTCAGCCTTGGAGACCTCTCAGTTGTTTTAATGTCTTTGGTGCTTCCATCTCAAGGATTGCCTTTACTTTCATTGGATCCACCTCGATACCCCTCATGGAGACTATGCAACCTAGCAATTTACCTGATTCTACACTGAAGACACACTTCTTGGGATTTATTCTAACTTTGTATTCCTCCAATCTGTCAAAGATAGCACTTAGGGTTTCTATATGATCTTGTCTCTTTCTTGACTTAGCTAGAATGTCATCGACATAGTCTTCAACTATTTTATGAATCATGTCATGGAATATTAGTGTCATGGCCCTTTGATAGGTTGCTCCTACATTCTTTAGGCTGAATGGCATCATGTTCTAGCAGTAGGTCCCCCATGGACAAGTGAAAGCCATCTTATGTTGATCTTCTTTTGCTATCATGATATGGTTATATCCTGAAAATCCGTCCATTAGTGATAGCATCTCATGTCCTGTTGTCATGTCTACTATCATGTTGATATTGGGAAGTGGGAAATCATACTTTGGACATGCTTTGTTCAAATCTCTAAAGTCCGTGTAGATTTTGATGGCTCCATTAGGTTTTGAAATAGGTACCAGATTTGACACCCATTCTGGATAGTCAATTGGTCAGATAAATCCTGCGTCTAACAGCTTTTTGAGCTCCATTTTGACCAATAAGGTGATTTGAGGATGCATTTTTCTAAGCTTTTGTTTGACCAGCTTTGCTTCAGGATATACTACTAAATGATGAACCACAGTCTCTAGATCTAGCCTTGGCATACCAGTGTAACTCCATGATAAGTTTATTTGTCTTTCCTTTAGGAATGCTGCTAGGAGTTCCTGCTCTTCTGTTAATAGTGATTCCACATAGAATGTGATATGTGGGGTCTCCTTTGTTCCTATGTTGACCGGATTTCATTTCTCGGCCAATACTGTTGATTTCTATTGATGAATAGCTCTTAAGGGAAGATTGAATCCTTCATCCTTGGGCACCTCGGGGAGGTTTTCACCATTGGATACATCCTTTCTTTTTACTATTTTCTTGTTAGAGAGTGCCACAGTGTGGTTTTCACTCAAGGAATTTGATATGATTCTTAGTTTCTCACTTTTGCGACTGAAGGATTCAATCATTTCCCCATAATAGGCATGTGTGTCTAGCTCTATTATAAAGCCTGCCTTGTGATCTCCATTTGGAGTGTTATCCCTCAATCCCATGAATTCTGAGAGCACCTCATCATTTTTGAATGTATCGATAACTGGTGGTCCTCGTTGGTCATAGTCGATTAGTTGGGGGTAGACTAAGCAGATCTCATGATTTTGACTATCTGGTTCAAAGGATATGGTACTAATCATACACAAGGTGGTATCTTTGAATAACCTAGGTAGATTGGTCAAGGTATCTTTGTCATCGCTACTAATATAGGGCTCAGTTATGAAGTTATGTGTGTCTCTACTTGTGGTTATTGGTGAGTGTACTTGTACTAGTACTGGCTGAGGAGAAACATTAGTGGCTCTAACTAGAGGACTTAACCACGTATGGTTATTTTCAGAGTGGCACATCCAAGACCAAGATTTTTTATGGGTCGCGTCTCTGGCATGATAGGTATTATGAGCCCATTGTCATTTTGTCCTAGTCTTTGATTTCGGTCATAGCCCATTGCAAGCATCATGTGTAGGCCCTTGCTTCTTTCGTCCATTGGTAAACTAGTTGTCAGTCTTTCATCTTGATACAACATGTGTGATGGATCTGCTTCAATAACCTCATGGCCAAGGTCTCCCCATCTTGTGAATTTAAGATAATTTTTAGGATAGGTTTGTGATGTGGAAGCTTCATTTTCTTGTCGGCGTCCCCGTGATCTAGGAGATTGTGGTAACTCTCCTATCACAAAAGCATTGTTAGGGAGTTTGTAGCTTCCACAACCATCCTCCTGGATGATGAGCTTGATATCAGAGATGGTGGGAATGGTGGGAATGGTGGGTGTCTCTATCACAAAAGTGGATGCGAGAGTGGTGGGGTCGATGTATGGTGTGGATGGGCCTTCATCATTCTTTGGTACTTGGGGGATTTTGTAATACTTGGCCTCAAGATTCTTGCAATATGAAAATGGCTCAGGACCTCCATGGACGGTAACCTCTTGTCCATTACGTGTGAATTTCACACATTGGTGGAAGGTTGATGCTACGGCTTTCATCGCATGAATCCATGGGTGTCGCAGGAGGATATTGTATGGAAATTCGAGGTCCAAGACCTGACATGTGGTTTCCATGAGTATTGGGCCTACTTGGATAGGGAGCTTAATTGTGCCCTGAGACACTCTTTCTTGATCATCATATGCTCTAATTGTGATGCCCTTGCCTTTGTCAATGGAATCTTCTGATATTTTCAATTGCTTGATGAGGCTAAGAGAATAGATGTTCAAACCTGCACCTCCATCCACCATGACCCTTTTGATTTTTCTCTTGTTTACGATGGCTTCTAAGTGAAGTGCACGGTTGTGAGATGGTTGGGTGGGGAAATCTTGGTCAGAAAATGTAAGGAGATTAGGTGTTATGATATTTGCAACCATAGCTTGGAATTGCTCTGCATCAAGATCTGCGGGGACAGTGGATGAGGCTAATGCTTCCTCAAGGATCTTTTTATGCAATGATGAGATTTTTAACAACATGATGGAGATGTGTGTTGGCATTCTTTTGAGTTGGTCTACAACATTGTAGCTATACGAACGACTCTTGATGTAGGGACTCTATTAGGTTGGGATGATCTTGCAATGGTGACTTTGCCGCCTCTTGTGGTGACTCCACAATCTTCGACATGGGTGCCCTTGATAGTGATGACCATGCAGTCTTCATTTAGCAAGGCAACGATAGATTCATAGACATGATTTACATTGCCTTTCCCTTTATCACCTCTATTTCCTTTGTTTCCATGATTCGACATCGGATTCGTGTATATTTTAAGATCCTAATTTCCTGTAGGTTGTTCCATGTTTATGATTTTCTTGTCAATGAGATCTTGGATGGTTTTTTTGAGTCTCATGCAATTTTTTTTGGTGTGACCTTTGATTTTGTGAAATTCACAAAGTTGATTCTCGTTGTACCACAGGGGTTTGACATCGGGTTCTTGCTAATTTTTGAATGTAGGAGGCTGGATGAGTTTTTCGGCAATCAATTTTTTCATTATGTCCTCCAAAGGTTTCCCCAAAATGGCATATTTACATTTTGGATAAGTTTTGCATTGGGGTGGTTCTCTTTGGTCAATGAGGTTATTGATGGTGGGATTATTGGGTTGGTATGTTGTGTGATGAGTGTTTTGGCGTTGTGGTTGGATTTGCGGTGCGGGTGTATTTTGACATGGACCACTAATGACCACCTTGGCATCGACGATGCCATCATTAGTGATGTTCTTGTTTCTCACCCATGTACGAGGTTTATCATTGTAATTAGATGATGGGAAATTGTTTTGTGGTTCGTGATATGATGTTGATTCCGCGGGTTGAGTCACAAGGTCTCTTTTGATGCTAAGCGCCTTGGAGATTAATTACTCATATGTGGTGATTCTCTAAACCTTGAGATGAAATGGCAGGTGGCTTTCAAGGTTGGCTATGATTGTGTAGACTTGTTTTTCTTCTGGCATGGTCCACTTGCTCTGATTGGCCTTGGATCGCCATCATTGAAGGAATGAGGTGAAAGACTCATTCTTTCCTTGTTTTAGAGCGATAGTTCTTCAAGAATAACATCCATTGCAATGTTACATGCGTAATTCCTAATGAATGCATCTCTAGTTTCTTTGAATGTTCTAATTCCTGAAGGTAAGCGAGAAAACCATTCTATAGCTGGACTTGACAAGCTCCTAGGGAATAGCCACATTAGATAAGTATCATTATATGCGACCTCCATACAATGAACCTGGAATTCCCCGATGTGATCTTCAGGGTTTCCCATCCCTTGATATTTGTCAAATTTGGGGATTTCAAATCCCTTAGGGAACGGTTTCATGTCTAGGCTCCTATCAAATGGATAGGGACACAAGTTGCTTTGTGTTTTGGTTGTTCACCCCAATTAAAGGTTGAGTACTTGTTGTGAGAGCAACCTGAGTTGTGTCGTCACATCATTCTGGGGATCAGGGGGTGGGATGAAAGCAGCTTTGAGGTATTTGAATCGTGGTTTGGATGGATGGATTGGTTAGTGCATTGTTTGATGGTATCTGCATGTTCTATCGAGTGAAGTAGGCTTCTACTTGCTTTTGTATGAATGATGCCTATTGTTGATCTTGTTTTTGTTGCGCTAGTATTTGTGCTTGTTGTTGTGCTTGTTGCTGCTCCAACAATGCTTGTTGTTGTGCTTCGTGTTGTTCCCACAATGCTTGTTGTTGGGTTGCCAATTCTGTTGCTTCTTGTTGCTCTTGGTATTGCTTTAGTGCTTGTTGATATGCCTGCACTTGCGTTTCTTGTGCAAGGAGTTGTGCTTGAGCTTGTCCTTGTTGTGCTTGATATTGAGATTGTGCTTGAGCTTGTGCTTGTGCTTGTGCTGCTTGTGCTTGTGCAGCTTGTTGTTGTAATAAAAGTTGTGCTTGAGTGACTCTTTGTGCTTGCAATGCTTGCGCAACTTGGGTGGCTTGTTGTTGTTGCTATTGCAATAAAGCTTGGGCTTATTGTGCTTGTTGTGCTTGTAATGCAGCTTGTACAGCTTTGGAAGCTTGAACAACTTGAGTGGCTTGTTGCACGGCTTTTTTTTGTGGACTTGTTGGTATCCTCTTTGGAAAGCAGCTTGCAATGCTGCATCATATTGATTTGATGTGGTGAACATTGGTGGTGGTGGATTTGGAATGGTATTCATGAGGGTGGTGTTGATGTTTTGCATGTTGGATAATGGTATTGATGTGATGGGTCCTTTAGAGACCATGCTTTGTGATGTTAAGGGTGTGTTTGATGGTGTTGCCATTGTGTATTTATCGTTTGTTGTTGTGATATCAACGATAAATTTTGTGTGTTTGGTACAATGTTTTGATTGATGGTTGGGATGTAGGTTTGATTGATACTTGGTAGGGGAGGAAGACCTAGACCAAGGAGTGGTGCAGATGATAATGGAAATGGTGAAAGAGGTGGAAATGTAATGGGTGTGAGTTGTTGTGAAAACATCGTGGTGTCGAATAAGCCCCCTAGTCCAAGCATATCTCCCTCCTCTTGCGAATTTGTGAGAAGGGGTGTTTGAGGTGTTGTGTGAAAAGATGATGATGATGGATCATGATGGAATGTAAGAGAAACATTCTTGTGCAATGGATTTTCGGGTATGCTTTGTTCCAAGGTGTTGTTTGCATCCATGTTTTGATTATTAACAAGGGGATATGATTGAAGAGCAGTGAGGAATGTTTTTCCCTTGTTGACATTGGGTTGGGTTGGAACAAATGATGTTGTGATTTGTGAAATGTTTTGTGTGATGTTTTGGGATAGAGGTGTAGATGAGATGGGGATGGTGGATGAGATTGGGGGAAATGATGTGTCCATAATAGTACTCACATCAAAATCTGAAGGCAACTTGGCTCCTTGTTTTGCTAGTTCAAGCATGTACAACGAAGGGTTAAGTCTCATCATGATGTTGATGATTTTGTGCTTCTCTGGATTTTGAAGCATTTCTGTCATTTCCTCGCGAGACATTCCAAAAGTAAGATCCTCTCCTTGGTTCTCTTCTTGCAGATTCTATGATGATGAGAGGGTCAATGGGTTACTTGATTCTGGTGGATTCATTTCTGCGTTTGTTTGGCTAAGATTGCTTGAATCGGGTGTTTTTTTGTTGGCTTCTATACTCTTCTTGTATTGAGATCTCGTTTGAGCCATAAAACAAGGATCAATCCTTGGGAATATGTGAGATGAATCTCTTGATTCTTCAGATCAATCATTATTTTATGTCCCAAAGTATAAAGTTTTAGGATGCTTTGAGGATCAAAGGTGATGATATGATGATGATTGTTAAGGATGGATGATATGGATGTTCTATCTTTTGATAAATCTTGAATGAGACACTAGGCTTTGTAGGACTTTGATTTGATTGGATTTCGGATTTTTTTTTGGGGTTTTGAGATTTTTGAGATTTTGTCCTTGATTTTGATTTTTCTTTTGAAAAAAAGACCCTAAGATGTTGGATGATGATCTAAGGGATAGCTTTGTCCAAAGGATGATAATTTGAATATGTGTGAGGAGAAGGATGCATCTACCCACACCTATTCAAACAAGATGATTTGTTTCACTAAGCATATGGAGAAGGATTCATCTACATACACTAAGCTAGACAAGATGATTTTTGATAATTTTGACTAAGTACATGCAAAAGGATGCATCTACACATACCTAGCCAAATGTGTTTTTGACAAATGTTCTCAAGGATTTTGTCTCAATGATTTTGATGATGGTTTTGATTTTTTCATAAAGCCTAGTATCAAGGATGATTTCAAGATTTTTCAAAAGGTGATGATGAGGTGGATTTTGTTTTGATGTTTTGATGGATGGATGAAAAAGATTTTTATGTGTTTTGATCCTAAGATGGACCTAAAAGGTATACTTTGCTTGCCTAGATCTAGGTAATGAAGAGCATGCATATGCTTCCTAATGACCTTTGTAACCAAGAAATGATTTCATTTGAACATTCAATTTTGGATTTCCAATCAATGATTTGTGCTTTGGGATTTGGAGTCTTCAACACATATGAAAGTTCATTTTGCTTAGCTTTTCTTAATGTCTTTATTTTACCAAAAAAAATTTCTTCAATTAGGTTTTCCAACTAAGATGTCCAATGTCTTAATTTCCTCAAACCCCATAAGATATGTTATGTGGAAATTAAATGAACTTAAGGCAAGGGTTTCCTATTGTTTACTTAAGAAGATAAATTGAGATATAATCCAATGCTTAGAAACCTCTAAGGACGTGAATCCCAAGGGAAAATAATAACATATGGATTGAGTCAATGTTATTTTTCTTCAAAAGGGTTTGAAATTTGGATGATGTTAAGTGTTTGTTTCCATGATGTTTTCGATCAAGCAATGCATTTTGTAACCCAAGAATAAGTACAATCCTATGGATGTGTAAGACAATATTTGTTGGATTCCCACTTGGACAAGTCCAACTACGCTTATCTCTAGTGGATGGTTAGATGCTTGACCCCACTGGCTCCCCTCCACAACACTCACTTATATAGGGCAGACAAGCATCAACACCCATGAAACTCCCATGGAATCCTTTCCATCTCTACTAGAAGACCATAAAAATGTGGGGTGGCTTCAGAATGACCGTTCTTGCACCAACAAATAGATTAAGGATTTTGACAAATTCTAGCACATGGGTTTTAGTAAGGACTTTCCATTCGTAGGAGTTGAACCAACTTGGAAAGAGTCCCCTTTCGGATCCATCTTGTCAGAGTCAACCTCATGATATTGGCATTTCTTCCAATATCCACATTTATATCCCGACTGGAAATACTCTTGGCTTTAGAGTGTTACCAATTGAGTTGTTCCCTTGGGTGAGTACTTTTTCCCCAAGGCAGGCCCTCTAGGATAAACAAAAGTGAATGAAGAACAATATTTGTAATTCAATCAATCCTTGTTGGCAACAAGGAGAGAGAATGTATGTAACAAAGTCCCCACTCACACTCACACAATAGTTTGTTCAATTTTAAGCCCAAATCGAAGTGTGGAGGTTATTTCTTTATCTTAACCCAAAGTCATAGAAAAGACCTTTTGATTCTCAAGATCGCTATAAAGCGCGAGAGAAGCGCATACGTCCCTTTCTAATGACTTTAGTCTAAGTAAGCCCTCACGAAAAACACAACTACACTTGTTCTTTTTAGATCCTCAAAGCAATATGTGAGTTTATTTTAGAGCACCAAATCACAAGTGAAAGAAATTTGTTCAATTGTTTAATCCATAAATGAAATCTAGTAAGTTGTTGATCCTAAGATTCTTTTTAATACCTTTTGCAAGAAATAAAAAAAAAGAATCATTTTTAAACCCAAATGAAATCTAGTGTTCTAAATAAAGAAAAAGATGACAAATTCTTGAAGAAGTGTTAAACAAACACTTAAGTGTTAAAAAACACTTTGATTAGACCCAATATCATCTCCATGCTTCTCCTTCCTTTGTGTTTGGCTTCCAACCTACAAAGTGGAAAAAAAATCAGATTTTGGAAAAAAAAGAAGTTAAAAAAAATAGAAAACAATAGATAAATAAATCATGAACCAAAATCACGTGCTAAAAAATTAAGTTCTCCCTTTTTCTGTCTTCCAACATCGCAACTCAGGAAGGTGTCGCTATTTTTTTCTTCCAGCGGTGCTCTTACAGTGCCGCTTACCAGTCAGTGGCACTCTGTGTTAGGATAGAGAGCATGATTGCATTGCTCTTTTCGCCTAGCATCGCAGTTCTTGAAAGTGTCAGAGTTTTAAAAATTTTGAAAACTTGTGTAGATCGGCAAGTCCAACGGCGCAATTTAAAATTTGAAAATTTTGGCAGGATGAGTCTAGCGGTGCTAAAATAGCAATGCTGATGAGCCCATGGTGCTAAAACAATGATGTTGATGAGCCCGCAGTGCGAAAACAATGACGTTGATGAGCCCATGTTGGAATTTCTTGTGTGTGCAGAAAAGCGCAGAATTTTCATGAAAATGTTAGAATTTGTGACTTTTGCCCTCCTTCTAGCACCAAATGTGCGAACCCTTTTCCTAGTACCTACAAAACAACATGAATAAATGAGTTAGACAAGGATTTACAAGAAAAAAGAAGGATTCCCCATGAAATCCATTTGCAAACTCAAAATAGGAAAGAAAATAAGCAAGAACATAATGAAATGATAAAAACTAGATTAAATCCTAATTTAAATAGCAAACACTTGATCCCGTGGGGGAATTGGTGCCAATTTGATGTGAAAATTGGCCATTTCCCAATTTTTATGATGCAAGATTCGAATGTTGAAGAGATTGATCCACTTGGTTGATGAAATGTGAAGACTCCAAGCCAAAATCTGCAAAACCTAACTATGACTCAATGATAATGGATGAAACTCAAGAGATATTTGAGCATAGTAAGTCTACTCAAATTGTGGATGATAAAATGAGGAGAGGAGATCTTCATTTATAGGATTTCAAGATGGATGAATGCCCAAATTTGAGCAATGTGGGGCTAACATTCATCCAATGATATGGTGCCACTTGTCAATTTTTGAATGGATTATTGCCAAATAAGATTTTGGTTTCGTTTACAAAATGTAATATTTGAAATTAAAACTCTGTTTGGTACCTAATGTAAGAGGGAAGGAAAAATGCAATAAATGCCACTCTTGGCTCAAGGAAAGCATACAAAAGGAGGTTTTAAATGCCTTGTTGGATGTACATGCTTGGACTTGAAATTTTGAATTCAAATTCGAGAGAATATTCCAAAAAGATGCCACATGTGAGGAGTGGTGTATTAGAGATTTAATAAAATGAATTAAATCTATTTTCATGTGCAACTCTTGCATTATCTAGAGGGATGACATGATTTATGCTGTTCAACGTCAATTTACTCAATCGTGAGATTAGGATGATGTGACCTTATTTGACTTAGATTTATGGATTTATTTAAATTAGATAAGAGAGGAATATGATAAGAGGCGAATTAAATAAAGATTTTGATTTATTTAATTAAAAGGGATGGTGCTAGATTAAATCAAATAAGGTTTTAATTTATTTAATTTAATGGATAGCCTTTAGAGATTTAATCAAAAAAAAAAAAAAATCTCGATTATTTTAATTAAATAGGATAATTAGGACGATGGATTGACTTTAATTAACAAGAGAAAATGACTTGAGTCGATAAAGCATTTTATTTTAACCGCGAGAGACTAAATAATTCTAATTAGATAAGGATTTTATTAAATGGTTAGACCGAGGGATGATTTAGGAAGAAATGATGTTAGTATGTCAGATCCTAATGTGTACGATAGTTTCAATCAAGATATTTTCTAAGTTCGGCTAATTTTGTTTCATTTACCATGAACACTAATTTCTTCATTTATTCTATATTAATCACATCATTCTATTTTACTAAATGTAAAACAAGTTCGGCTATACTTTTTATTCAAGTACCACACATTTCTTCCATGTTTATTTAACAAACAAATTTCATGTATTTGTTTTATTAAATTAAATATCTTCAAGCAACTGAATTTAAATCCAAATATTCACTAAAGCATGTTTCATTTATTTCCCTTTCACCACTGCCTATATCCAATTCTATCAAATGATATTTCGGGATATCTTACTTTAATTGAACTCCGACCTTCAGCCCAATAAAATTGGAGACAAAATGGAGATAAACATGTATAAACCTCTTCATCTTCTCCACGATTCTTCCATCCTCCTACCAATGAGCCGTGTATAAATCTTCAAATTCCTCATAACTTTCTCTGTGTCATTTTCAACAATGAAATTTTCAAATCCCAAATTCCAGTCTTTACTGTTGCCATCACAAAGCAGGTTGCTTTTCCGGCACCCATAAATATATTTTCTCAGTTTGAACTCCAACTTGAAAGTAACCATCAAGAAAAATATCATTAGAGAAATTAAGCATTGAGCAAATATAAAATAGTAATAGCAATCATTTTAGTATCAAATCATAATCATGGCTTCTAATTTAGATGCATTTTAGTTTACAATAGTTTATTTTATCAGTTTCATGTCATTCTCAACTGCAATATTATCACTATATCATTTAGCAATTATCATATAGGATTAGTTTCCAGCATTGAAATAGTATCCCATTCTCTAGATTGGAATTTTAACAATCACAATGCTTAATAAATCAGAGAGCCACAGTTATTTGATAAATATTTGGATATAGAGAGAAATAAGATGCTTTCAATGGATTTGTGCTTTAATTAGATTAATTGTTGTTTAAATCTAGTGGTATAATGACTTATTTAGGTGTATTTGTTATTTTTTACACATATTTTACTCACACAAGAACTATTTATTATCACTTTTCCCAACCCCAATGATTATTGTACTGTCTTGGAATGTGATGGGTATGAATAGCATCCCTAGACAAAAGGCTATTCTTGAGTTTATCCATGTTTATTCACCTGATGTAGTTTTCCTCCAAGAAACCAAGTTGTTGGTAGAAATTACGTTGAATTTGGATTCTAAGATATTGGGTAGAGGCTTGTACAAATGTGTGGGGATGTAGGTAGCTTTGGAGGACTTTCTTGTTTATGGAATCTACATAGAGTTATTCCTTTGTGGTGGTTCTATTCAAGGTACTCTATCTCTCTTGTGGATTTTTGTTTGAAGATGAGAGAGAATTCTTTTCTCTAACATATATGCCCCTATTGATTTCCTTGGAAAGACACATTTGTAGTCTCATGTTTGGTACTTGTGTTCATTGGAGCCCTTTTCTCCTTGGATTTTGGTAGGCAATTTCAATACTATCTCCTCCCTAGAGGAGAAAAAGGGTGGTTCTTCTTGTTTGGACCCCTAGGATCTCCTCAAGGACAATGGAGCTCTTTTGAACTTGGTGGACATCAAACCCTCAAATGGGATGTTTACCTAAAACAATAGGAGGATTGGCGATGCAACTATTGTGAAAATGATGGATAGGTTTTTGGTTTCGATATTTTGGGTTGCTAATAGATGGAGGACTAGCTCTAAGATTTTAGACTAGCGGGGGTCTAATCATTGACCAATCAAATTCTCTACTTGTATGTCCAGATATTCTAAAAAGAAATCTTTTTTATTTCATCTTATGTGGCTTTGGGATGCTTCGATTCATGAGTTGGTTCTTGTTTGGTGGAGTTTTGGGAGGTCGAATTTTGGTGATACTATATATTCATTTTCCAAGAGGTTGTAGTATGTCAATTATAAGATAAAATTTTGGAATAGACACCAGTTTGGCAATGTCTTTTAGGGAAAAAGGCCTACTTAGGAATACTTGGATTCCATTACTCGACATATATGGGCCCAGGGTCTCTCTGAAGAGTTGAGTATATTGTAAGCAATTGTGGTAAAGGTTGTGGAGGAATGGGAGCTTAGGGAGGAAATATTCTACAAGAAAAAGTCTTGTATCAATTGGCTCTAGGAAGGTGACAAGAATACTACTTTTTTAATAGCTCGATAAAGGATAGAAGGCAAGGAAATCTTATTTCTTCTCTCAAATCCCCTGAGGGTGGTTAGTTGTGTTCCACTACCAAGATTTATTAAGAATATATTCAATTCTTTTCTACTTTTTTCTTCAATGATTCCCCTCTAGCTAATGTGGGAGAAGCTACTACTTTAGCCTACATCCCCCCTTTGGTGACTAATGAAATGAATGACTCACTTCTCAAACTAATTTCCTTGGAGGAGGTAGAGGCTATTGTGTTTAAGATGAAGAAAGGTAAAGCCCTCAGATCTAATGGATTTCCAATTGAGTTCTTCCAAGAGTCTTGGGAGGTTGTCAAGCTTGATCTTCTCAAGGTTGTCTAGGGACCTCTAAGAAATAAGAAAATGTTAAGATCCTTTAATGCTACTTTTCTAGATCTTATCCCTAAGGGAGAAGGTTCTAATTCTTTGGATCTCTTCAAACCAATTTCCCTATGCAATGTGGTATACACAATAATTACTAAGTTGATTGCTAAATTCTTGAAGTTGTGGCTAAACATGTTAAATTTTTAGGAGTAGGGTGGGTTTGTGGCTGGTAAATATATTCTTGATAGTGTTTTCATTGTAGTAGAGATTGTGCATTCCATGGTTTCTTCCAATGAAAAGGCTATTTTTATTAAGTTGGACATGGAAAAATCCTATGACCATGTCAAATGGGATTTTTTATCCAAGATTATGAGAGATTTTGGGTTTGAAAATTTCTAGATTGAGTGGGTTATGAGTTGTGTCACTTCCTCCTCATTCTTTGTGGTTATCAATGGGGAGCCTTCCAAGATTTTTGGGACATCCATGGCCTTTGACAAGGGGATCCTTTATCCCCGTACCTACCCACCCCGTGCTGGAGGGGAATTTGATCGGCTGGTTCTGATGATATCGCCACTGTTCAATGTAATTCCCAATACTCATCCCACCTTGTGGATGATATGAATTTTACGGGTTGGCTTTTGTGAGAGGATGGGGCGAAGTATTCCCATGGAAGACTCTTTGACAGCATTCCAGAAGTTGTATTAGTGCAAAAGTGCATTTCAATGAGAGGATAAACTTCCATTTTTAACACCCCTAAGCTTATTCAACAAAGAATTGCTAGGATTCTTAGATTCCAAATTGGATCACTTCCCTTTGTTTATCTTGGAATCCCTTGCTATGCGCTCGCTTCCAAGGTCTCTTTGGTAATATTTTATTAATAATTTTTGTAGAAGAGTTAGGCATTGGACCTATAGGTGGCTTTCTACAAAAAGTAGAGTAAATCTTTTGAATTCAATGGTTCAAGCTCTCCTATTGTATAGATGTTTTGTGTTATTTTCTCCTACTATCTTTCTTAAAGACTTCAAGAGTCTTTTTCATCAATTTCTCTAGTTTGGTAATCTCTTCTCAAGGAAGTGGAATCTTCTTAAGTGGGAGGATGTGTGTCGGCTAAGGTAGGAAGGTGGTCTTGGTTTATGCCAAGCTGATTTGGATGGAAAAGCTTTATTAGCAATGGTGCTCTCAACAACAACAAACCTGGGCTAAGATCCTTCAAAATATCTTGAGGATGTGGAGTGTGTGGATGTGCCTAGATATAGTCTTTTAGGTAAAGGGTCAATGGTGTGGAGTACCCTCAAAAGGGGTGCCAAGCTAATTAAAGATGGGATATTTTACATTTTCAACCATGGTTTAGATGCTCTCTTTTTGTTTAACTCTTCAGATGGATATCCTCCTATTTTTTTAACAAACCCTCACTTACAGGATTTGTGTAGGATCTTTCTAGAGGCTAGTTGGAGTTAGGTGGAGGATTTCAAAACCCCTCATTTTTTGGATCTGACTATATTTTACAAGTGGAAGGGCTCATAAGAGTGGCCTCCTGGGGGATCGATTTAGGATTTTGAGGAGCTCACTCACATTTTGGCTAGGAGGGTTTAAAATTGTCTTCTTGAGAGAGATATTTTGGCTTGGGTTCATGACTTGAAAGGTAAATTCTCTATTACCCCTAGTTATCAGGTGCTTGATAAATAGATTTTTGGATGTACAAAGGTCCCTTGGTGGAATCAAATTTGGAATAAATTTTATTGGCCCAAGTGGGTGGGTGCAAAAAGATGGGGAGCCAAAAAGTGGCCAA